>QFDD01003411.1:0-17946 GCA_006871305.1 Vachellia collinsii | reverse complement strand
AAATAAAAGGTGACAAAATTTGTATAATTGGGGAAAAATGATGAATGTGGAAAACAAGAAAAATTGAAATCTTATTTTTAAAATAAAAAAATCTCCAAACTAAATGCTATATTTAGGATTAAAGTGTATATATATAGTTTAAATTAAGAATTATTTAATGGCTTTGAAGCCAAAAAAATTCATAAAGGGATAAAGAATTAATAAGAGGACAAAAAAATGAAATATTGTGAAATTCGAATACGACGTCGTTTGGGCCCCCTTTGGATTTGGAAATATTGAAAAATCCAAAATACGACATGCGCTTCAACTTTCACTGTCGCCTAATTATCCAACACCACGTGCTTCACCCCCACCAACATTCAACTATGAGTGCATACTAAATAATTGAATTCAGTAGTTTTTTTTTTTATTTATCCATTGGTTGCTCTATTATTATATTTGCCTTTTATTTGTACTTCCACTTAACTACTTCACCTTTCCACCTGTGTAATCCTTTGTCTTGCAATTTTTGGTTATAAGAAATAAAGTGAGTTGAGTTCATTCAATAGTCTCTAGCTTTTCCCCATATAATACTTTAGGAAAGCAGGGTTATTATAGTAACTTTACATCTACTCATCCTATTTTTTTTTTTTTTTTGGTGTTTTTGGCCGGACTCTTTTACCTCGACAAAATTGAGCCGAGGAACGTTACATCATGAGATATGAGGATTAAACATTTTATAATGTCACGTGGAAAAAAGTTTTAAAAATAAAACAAAAGTAGTTGAATTGAATTATAGTTTATCTTTTGGGTCAACTTTATCCTCATCATTGCCCATCGTGATGTGATTATAGAAAATAATAATAACGGGGGTATTCTCGTAAGTTGTGTTCCACTGTTTTCATGGTTTTTCTTCCAATTTACTACTATTACCATTGGCTTTTTTTTTTTAAAAAAGAAAAAATTATCTAAATTAAGGTATAAAAATTAAACATAAACATCCTATTTAATATTAATATGTATTTAAGAAATTTAATATTTGTAAATATAAATTTTCTATATATGCATTATTTAAAAATCAAACTTACATTAAACCTCTAAAAAAATATTAGTATTAAATAAAATTTGGGATGTATCTATATTTAATTTTCTTACTTTAAACCCAAGAATATTTTTTGAAAAAACAATTTATGGACCCAAAATTGAATTGTCATTATCATAAACGGGAATATAATCCAAAGCGATCATTTTAGGGGAACCTTATTTCACAACGAGGCACATCCATGTATCTCGATGTCAAATATTATATGCCATTTGGCTTTGAGGGAGGAGGAGGAGGTACAATTATCAAACACCCAAATCACAATTTAGTGCGATTCTCATTCTCATTCCACCACTTCCACCATCATCAACTAGCAGCACTCTTATTCTTACCCAACCTAGACACACAGAGACACAGAGCTCCTCACAAATTCTCCTTTTTTTCCCACCTTCTTTATTTTGCTTCTTCTTTCCCCATTTTCAGTCGTGTTCTTCCTCGTTGCTTTGTGGGTCCCTTGCACTAACTCCATCACTCTGTTCATTTTAATCTTGATACTCATCATTATCATCACACCAATAAAGTTCTTCATTTTCTTCTCTCCTTCCAGCGTTCATGGGGAACTCAACTGCCTAGGCCTCAAGCTATTGCAAGTAAGTCCTTTTCTCCTCTGCTTTCCCAGAAGGATTAAGTATTATTGCTTCTTATTCTAATACTCGAATGAGTACATAGATTGATTTGTGTTTCTTTGATTCGGAGCTTTCATGAAGCCTTTTGCGTATGCTTTGTGTTAGTCATAATGTTTGCAAGATATTGCAGGGTTGCGTTATAAAGGTATTGGATTACATGGAGTTTAAACTTTAAAATCTCTGAATTCTGAAGTATAATAATCATACATGTTTCTCTGTTTTTCCCTTTCTCCAAGGAAGCAGGAAGTCTCCAGCTGAAATTTTCATGGATATCAAAGAGCCTAGCAACATGCTTCCCCTAAAATTAATCACAAGGTTACTGCTATTCCTCAGTGTCTTGAAGTTCAGTTCTGCTATCACAAATCCTGATGTGGAAGGTGTGCTAAACTTTACCTTTTCTTTCTTTCTTTCTGGTTTGAGAAGCAGACGTTGTTTGAAGATTATGCTCCAAACTTCATGTTGCTTAACTAAACAACCTTCAATTGTTCCTTGTCATCACTGAATCTTTAGCTTTTTTTTTCTACTTGTTTCTTAGACCTTTCTTGTCTCGCAATATTTAGGTGAAGCTTTGGTTGAATTTAGGAAGGCTCTCCATGATCCTAACCATCAATTAGCGGATTGGAACTATTTTTTTGTGTCTGCATGCGTTAGTTGGTCCCATGTCACTTGTAGAAACGGAGACGTTATAGCACTGTAAGTGTTCATTCACATACATGGTATAATTAAAATGCTTATGACTAGCATCTTTCTTTTCTTCATCAAGAAGTTTTCTGTAATTTAGCCTATTAAATTAATGTACCATTCTGCAGGAGCCTGGCTTCATATGGACTTTCTGGAACAATATCTCCTTCAATAACCAGATTGAAATATTTGTCTCACTTGTAAGTTGTCATCTTGATGATGTTGCATTCAGAAAATTTGATAGTGTTGCCTCTGTTTTTGTGACGAATATCAGAATTAGCGTGTTAAACATGTTGAATATTTTATAAAGAAAGTGAGGCCAAGTGCAAGAGCTTCCCATCAGATGGGATTTGAAGGAAAGATAGTTGTATACAGTCTTACCTCCACAATCAACGAGGTTGTTTTTAAAATTTGAACCTATGACTTCCAGATAATATGACAATAACCTTACTATTACTTCAAGCCTCGCTCTCTTATTGAATATTTTATCATTAGAAAAGGAGAAAAAGTTGCTATTAAAGATCAGCTTGTGTGGATTTGCTTTTTGAGATTCTGCATGTTAAGCCCTTCTTGTTTTTTCCCCCTCCCCCAATTACTAGTACATGGAATGAAATATTAGAACTTTGGTTAGAAGAGTTTTGAAAGTGCATTATTTCTGAGAATATTGATTAAAAGAAACCACAAGTGACAACTTTCCTTATAGATTCTCATTCCCTGTTATAAACTTGAGTGGTAATTTTTTGAAGCTGTTCATTCTCTAAAGACATTCCAATAATAATTCTACAGAAAATAAATGTTCAGAGAAATGCTTCTCAAACTTGAAGATTGCATGAAAGTTTTGGTATATATTGATATGCCATTATTCTCTTTTCACAGGGAGTTGCAGAACAACAAATTCTCAGGTCCATTACCTGATTATATCGCCAATCTGACACAACTTCAATATCTCAATCTCGGAGACAATCATTTTACTGGTTCTATTCCAGCTACCTGGGGCAAACTTGAAAGTCTAAAGAACCTGTAAGACTACCTCACTTTCTGTTCTTACGTTCCTTTCCCTCACTAGATGCATGAAACTTTGTGTTTGATTGAAATTGATGATATCATGTGTGATTCAGGATCTTGAGAGGGAATGATTTAACCGGACCGGTGCCAGAGACTCTCGCTAATATCAGTGGCTTGGCAGAATTGTATGAACTTCATTTCTTAATAGTATTCTTCTCCGCTTGAAATCTTCTAAAACACGGTTCTTCTTTGTTCTGATTAGTTTTTCCTTTTTAACAGGGATCTTTCATCTAATGCTCTGACTGGAGACATCCCAATGCAACTCGTTTCAGTTCCAAGCTTCAAGTAAATTCCGGCACAAAAAGTTTGAGTTCTGTTTAACCATTAGCATCTCATTAAGTTACAAACAGTATTGATGAGTTTTATTTATTCATGGTTCGTTATTACTGCAATCATCAATTTCAGCTTTTCAAATACGCACCTTCATTGTGGATCTAACTTGGAGCGGCCTTGTGTTTCTAAGTCTGCAATCCCAGGTTTTATTTCATATCATTATCTGCTTTTTTCACCACTTTACTAAGTCAAGAAAGAAGAATGAGTCAGGACCTGACCTTTTTCCTGCAGCTTCTATCAACAAATCAAAAGTTGCAGTGGTTGTGAGTTTTGCTAGTTGTGGTGTATTTGCACTTCTTTGTCTTGGGGCCATCTTTGCATATAGATACCGTTACATACAGAGACACAAAAATGAAGTCTTCTTTGATGTTTCAGGTAATTTTTGCAGTATATTCTTAGGTGTCTAATGTTTTGAAAGTAAGACATACATAAGGACAAATTTTACAGGTGAAGATGAAAGCAAAATTTCCTTGGGACAACTGAGAAGATTTTCCTTGCGAGAGCTACAACTTGCCACTAAAAATTTCAGTGAAAGCAATGTAATAGGACAGGGAGGCTTTGGAAAAGTTTACAAAGGAGTTCTTTCAGATAACAGTCAAATTGCTATCAAACGTCTAGCTGATTATAATAATCCAGGTGGAGAAGCAGCATTCCTAAGAGAAGTTCAACTAATAAGTGTTGCAGTCCACCGGAATCTCCTTCGCTTAATTGGATTCTGCACAACTTACACTGAGAGAATCCTTGTATACCCTTTCATGGAAAATCTAAGCGTAGCGTATCGCTTGAGAGGTACATATTAGGCTTGTCTGCTCTCATCCATTCTTCACAAATCACATTAATAACATAGGGTCTCAATTCTGCTTCAGATTTAAAGCCTGGTGAGAAAGGCTTGGACTGGCCAACAAGGAAGCGTGTGGCTTTTGGTACAGCACACGGATTGGAGTACCTCCATGAGCAATGTATTCCTAAGATCATACACCGCGATCTTAAAGCTGCAAACATCTTATTAGACAATGACTTTGAAGCCGTACTTGGAGATTTCGGGTTGGCTAAGCTTGTTGATACAAGGCTGACCCATGTCACCACTCAGGTGAGAGGCACAATGGGTCATATTGCCCCAGAATATCTGTCCACAGGAAAATCATCAGAGAAGACCGATGTCTTTGGATATGGCATAACACTTCTTGAACTTGTCACCGGTCAGCGTGCCATAGACCTGTCCCGGCTTGAAGAGGAAGAGGATGTCCTTCTTCTTGATCATGTACGCTTTTTCTTATCTAATCACACTATTACACGTCTATTTATGATTGGTTTTGTATTCCTTCTCAAAATTTCTCTTGTCAACTACCAAATAATGAACAGATAAAGAAGCTACTGAGAGAGAACAGGCTAGAGGACATAGTGGATCGGAATCTGGAGAGTTATGATCCAAAAGAAGTAGAAACAATAGTTCAAGTGGCATTACTTTGCACACAAGGCATGCCAGAGGACAGGCCAAGCATGTCAGAGGTAGTGAATATGCTTCAGGGGGTGGGCTTAGCAGAGAGATGGGCTGAGTGGGAGCAATTGGAAGAGATCAGTAATCAGGAACTCTCATCACTTTCTTATCAGTTTGCTTGGGCTGATGAATCCACTCTTCAAGAGGCTATACGGCTTTCTACAGCAAGATAAAAAAAAGAGGCCTTTTTATTTACACCACTCAAAATTTTTGAGCTTTGTGTTTTGATTCAAAGTATAAAGCTTATCTATCTACCTTACAAACTGTTATATAGGCCTTGCATGAGTAGAAGCAACAAGGGTGAAGAGAGATTAAAGAGATGACCTGTTACACTAAAGGATAAGTTAGTTTAGGCTCTTGATCATCATGTACATAGTATTTATCACAAGTACTTTCTCCACACATACTCTGTGTGTGTGTGTGTCTTCGACAACTTCGAAAATGTTATGATATTGTCGTGTATTTTATGTATTTTTTTTTTCCAATAGAAATATTTTATGTACTCAAACTTCAATTAGATAATTATTCAAGTTTTACTTCCCATGAGCTCTAAATCTATTTGTCTACATTGATACTACTAGAAAGACCTACTTATCTACAGCGTGCCATGTATTCAAACAAGTGGATTTGACCTCGTTAGTAATCTGTTAATGGCTGTTTCATATGATGGGATGGGAGGGAAAATTCTCCTGAGTTGGATTTTTTTTTAAAAAAAATAAAGAAGTGGGATTACAAATTTTTAATTAATTTTTCTTACTTTTTTGTCTTATATATTTTCTTTATTAAAATTTCACAACCACACTTCTCTAATCTTTTAAAGCATAACTTAGAAACATTTTCCCTCCCCTCCCTTTCAAATCCCTCAAACCCAACAAGCTCTAAAAAGTTGAGTACTTTCAGTTAAATTTAATTGATTTTTTTTAAAAGTTCTTGTGCAACTATTTTAGATAGGGAAAATCCTATATAAATACTTCTGAATTTTAAAATCCCAAATCAGTGCTCTAATTTTCATAATACCAAAATAGTTTACTTTTTTTTTTTTTGGGCCCACACCAAATGGTTTACCTGAACCAATTTGGGTTGTGAAAATGTTATTAGTTTACATTTTTGCCCCTTTTCCCGTTCTGACTCTCTTCCCCTGATTCTCCTCCTTAGCGGCATTCAGGGGGTCAGCTCGCCGCCTCAAGGACGTTTCTGTGATTCCCTCGTCAGCTTCCGGCACGCAGTTCATCTTCGCATTGTGTACTGGTCGCAAGTTCATCGACGCGTCTTCCCTATTGTTTTCCTCGGCCAGTGATTTCCCTCCCTTGTAGCCACCGTCGCTCTCTCTCTCTCTCTCTCTCTCTCTCTCTCTCTCTCTCACACACACACACCCATTCTCCTTGTGGTCTCTCACTCCCAGCTAACCCATCCGTCGCCACCTCTTCAGTTTTCCCTTCAACTAGCGATTCACAAGTAATTTGTGAGTTTCTTTTCCTTTTCTTATATTTAGTTACAGAAGTTACCTTAAGATTTTAAGTTTTTTTTTTTTTTCTGAAGATTGAGTAGTTTCGGCTGAAATAGTTTGAGTGCGCCTAGTGGACTTTAGAAATTGATTTAGCAGACATTGATATTTGAATGAATTACATTGGGGATGCCATAAGATGCTTATAGATTCAAATAAAATTTTAAGCTTTCCTTTTATTTTAACTCGGTATGGCTTTGAATTGCACAATGGTTAGAAATTTTATAACTTGCTCATCGGTCGTCGTCACCTTCCTCGGAAAAGCAGTTCTTTTTTGAATTTTTACTGTTGATAAAAAGTGGCATCTTTTTTTTTTTATGTAATTACTAATTATTATATCAATTTTTAACCATATAATTATTATTTCACTTGGATCATTACGTTAATCAAAAAATCTTTTGAGAAAACCATTCTTGAAATGCATATAGTTTCATTTACTTTTTTTTTATTTGGTATCTTTACATTTTTCTCTTTTTATTAAATTATTTAATTTTATTTTGTTAATGCAATTGTAGAGGGGTTAACAGTGCTATAATCAGAGCAAATTATAACAGCTAACAGTGTTAAAAAAGTAAAATCAAAAGATTTAAAGATGAGAGAAACACAAATATACCAATTAAAAATTAAAGGAAATTATAATTATCTCAAGAATAATTATTCTCCTAAATTTTTATATTTTTACGCTAAATATTTGGTTTAATAAGTATGCCATTTTGAACTAGTCATTATATCTCTAATTATTGCAATCAAACTAGTCAAAATCAAATTGATTTAAGTTAGAGTATGTTTAGAGAACAAAACTCTCAATCTCAATGAAATTCCATCGAAGACGTAAAATTTTCATGAGTTCGAATGGGTTCTCGAGATCTCCACGTCGATCTCGTCGCCACCAACCTGGCCTTCAATCTCACCGCCTCATTTGCTCTCGTTTTCTAAAAAGCAATTGTAGAATATATAATAAGGCCCTCTTTTACATACTCCACTTCATCTTCCTCCTTTCGTTCTAGTCAAACTCTTCTGTGAACAAGTTTAGAGGCAATGCTGCGTAGTCGTAGTTGGTCCTTGCCTCCCAGTTTTGGCCTCCGGCAAAGGGATGCTTCTCCTGTCAATCACCGCAGACACCGAAGGTCTCGAAGCTTCTCTTGGTGAGTTCTCACACACACACACACGTATAATAGTTTATGATTCTTGATGCTGTATAAGATTATATATTCTTGCAGATAGTTGTTGATCTGATCTGTTCCGATCTTTCTTTCTCTCGTTATTAACCCCTCAAGAATTGCCATGTTGGCTAGCTGTTTGATTCTTGTTTGCTTCTTTAAATTTGAAGTTCTTTTTTTTCTTGGTGGTTTGGTGAATTACAACATTTCTTGTAGTCTTGAATCAAAGAAACACGAGTGAGAAAGAATTATTTATGCTAGCTGGGATTAATTTTATGCTTCGGTGAAGTCTTTTGCATATCACCATCGATTAGTGCTGATGTACACACACACATATTTGTATTGTGATGGTGTCAGGCGTGAAATGGATAAAGTAATGAGCATGTTGGATCGTTATGAGGAACAACACATGAGAAGACAGCTAAAACTAAGAGCTTACGGGGTGAAGTTGACTACATTTTTAAACACAAAGACTGAGGTACTGGATAACTTGGAAGCCCGATTCAAAAAGTTAATGGTTGATCCCCTGCTTGATACTGTAAGTATATCTCTCTCTAAAGAACACAGAAGATAAATATCGTGACTTGGTCTGATCAGTCTTTGAATAATAATAATAATCTTGTAAAGTAAGCATGTGGTGTTTCTTGTGGAGGGTTTTGCCAATATGATATGATTGCTGCCAATAATAAACTCATCAGCATAGACCAAATTTGTACGGTTCTTAATCATATATTCTAAACACGCGTGTAACAAGACTCTGCTTTTTAAGATTTAAAACTTGCTTAGGAAGCAATTAGTTGTGAATTGTGAACTAGTACTTGTGTTATTAACTAGTAATAGTAATTGTGACAGGAAGGTTTGATGAGCAGAGGAGAAGAGATGTTCGAGAAGATGACTGAAGAACTGTCATGTGAAAGGGAGAACGATGTGGTAAAAGCACTACGTTGGATGCAAGATAAGGAGGATGAGTTTCTGAAAAAATTAGAGATCATTCGCACCTTGCAAATGCTTTCAATTCGCAGAAAAAGTGCCAACCAGTCCTAATAATTTGACTTCCTTTTTTCTAATTTTGGAGCTCATGAAGAGAGAGCTAGTTTTGTTTGACAAACTCGCCCATATGAGAATGTAATAGTTGTACAACAACAGAGATATATGCAAATCACGATATGTAAGTTCATGCACATACATATATTCGTTTTTTTTTTTGTTCTGTTTTGTTTGGAATTAGCACAGCTATGCAAATCATAATATAATTGTACTGTGATAGGTCCTTTCTATGTACGTACGTGATTATACGGAATTGGTTAACTTTTCTTACTTTTTCCATGCGTCTCGGTTTTGTTGGTCTTTACCAACTTCAATTGGCTTTATGAATTCTGTTATATATCTTAGTTCCCTCGACTTTGTTGATATTAATTAATCACATTTCCCTCTTATATCTTAATTACGCTCTGCCTCAAAAAATTGAGCTCTTTCTTCTAAAGCCTGAGGGGTCAAATAGTTTTTTTTTGGGGGGGGGGGTGTTGTGTGCGTGAGAGGGGTATATATCCTCTCAAAATTGTTTGGTTCTTGACTGAATTTTTTTAGCTTGTGTGTGTGTGTGTGTGTGTGTGTGTGTGAGGTCCTGTAATGATATTCTCCGGTTAAACTATCACTCCATCATATTTTTCTATCTCAGTTTGTAACTGCTTCTTTCTACAATAGAAGTGTGTGTTTTGAGATAAACATTTGGCTCACAATGAAGCTGAGCCACTGTATGTATAAATATTGGCATGCTCCCCCCCCTCCCTCCTTGTAGCCACAAGTACTTAAGAATCCATTTGAAAACAATTAACTATCTTCGCTAAACTCAATCCTATTAATATATTGGAACGAGTTCGGTTGCTCATCAAAATGATGAGCGTCCCCTACTTATCAAATATGTACAATCTATATTTAAATTTTCTTATTTTTTATTTTTATAGAATAATTATTTTAATGGGTATAGAATTTAAAATAAAGTTAATCTCTTAACTATCATATTATTAAATAATGATTCTTATTATAAGATTGCTAGTTTATAAAAATTAAAGTAGGACGGTATAAATCGCATGAGTCGGAATGCTGATCATTTTGATGAGTACCGAAATTGGCACGCTCTTGATCTGATAGGAACGAGATTTGATAGGCAAGAGAGAGTATAAAAGCTTAGTTCACGGTTTCTTCTTTGGATCAAACAAGTACTCTATATAAAGTTTTACTAGACTAGATAGTATAAAGCAGAATAATTATGTCATGCATCATTACATCAAGGCATAGGAGTAATTAATGACAAATTTGACTAATGCCAAATATATATAGATTGTGAAAACGAAGGGATTAAGAATAAATAGGAGATAACGACATTATCTTTGTCTACGCCTTTTCCCACCTAACTCAAAAAACGATCACTAACCTACTTGCTATTTAGTTTCGCCATCCATATATAATGCGTACAATCCAGACAATTAATCTACCAGAAGAAGGAATTGTTCTTGTATTGTTACTTTCTTAACTGATACATGTATTGGCAAATTATTAAATATTTAAATATGAATTATGCCGTTGGTTGCATTAGATGAATTATGAGCTGAGTTTTACTTGTATAGTGAAGAGATTAGTCATCCGTATTTGCAAGTTGTTTCTAGCTAATTAATTATGGCATGAAGATATCCTGCGTAGCTAATTAACTGAGTTTTACTTGTATGCAATTATGTTTTGGAAGAGTAGTCAAATACAGATGAAATCTCAAAAATTGCGGATGTAAGTTACATTAAATTAACTATATATATATATATATAGGAATTATGGTTGCATCAAGCATACACTTCTGTTGACTTTATTAGTTATGTTTGAGTTAACATGTATATAGATTGTTGGTGCCCTTTTGATACGTATTGCAAAAATCTTTCTTTTTTAATTCGTTGTTGGGAATGAAATTAACCTCTGCATAACATACAAGCTTATAGCGCTTTTTAACTAAGTGATTTTATAAAAACGGGAAAAAATCATTTTTAATTATCATCCAAAACAATACTTCAAATTCGGAATGTTCGCTGGCCGTATACACCAAACGTAATTTTTGAAATTAAAAAGAAATCATATATATATATATGTAGCTATATAAATATTGATGATAAAGATGGATGAACCTAATATTAGCACTAAGAAGAAACAGATTGTACTAAAAGCTAGCCAGGATCTATGGAATAGCCAGACCTAACAATCTTGTAGGAAGTGAAACCGTGTGAGATTTTTCCTCATTGCTTTCGTATAAGATTAAGCCTCTCTTTAATGAATTAATTTTGTTTCTCTCATCAAATCTCTCTCTTTTGATATTAACGCTTTATCTTACTCATGCATTACCTCTCCTGACTCTTAACCTATTTCTGTAACTTAAAAATCCTCAATTTCACTACTCTCTTCCTCCTCCATTATCGCCTATCAAAACATGGCTTCTATATCTCTCTTCTTCTTATTTGTTCTTCTTTTCCTGGTTCATCCTTCATCTTCAACCTCCAGATCACGTGCTTTGATCAGCACTACTACTCATATCAGACCCATTAGGCTCAATCTCCACCATGTTGACTCTGCTAAAAACCTCACAAAACTCGAGCGTCTTCAACATGGGATCAAGCGTGGTAAAGCCAGGTTACAGAGATTCAATTCTATGGTTCTCGCAGCTTCATCTTCAACCCCAGAAAGTTCTGATCCTTTGGAAGCTCCTGTTTATGCCGGAAGAGGTGCTTATCTCTTAACACTTTCTATAGGAACCCCACCAAAATCTTATCCTGCTGTTTTAGACACTGGAAGTGACCTAATCTGGATTCAGTGTAAGCCTTGTTCTAAGTGTTATAATCAACCCACTCCAGTCTTCGATCCCAAACACTCTTCTTCTTTCTCTAAGCTCTCTTGTTCCACCAATCTCTGCTCAGCTTTACCTTCATCTTCTTGTGAGAAAAACACCTGCAACTATCTCTATTCCTATGGTGATAATTCATTCACCAAGGGTTTTCTAGCCTCTGAGACTTTCGCGTTCGGAGAGAACAAAAAGGATCAAGCTTCTGTTGAGAATATAGGGTTTGGTTGTGGAGAAGATAATGAAGGAGATGGGCTTGATCAGGCTTCGGGTCTAGTGGGTCTGGGTCGTGGGCCTCTGTCTCTGATTTCTCAGCTAGAAGAACCCAGATTCTCTTACTGTTTAACCTCCATGGATGATTCTTCCGCAGCAAGTACTCTCTTTCTGGGATCGTTTCCAAGTTCAAAGGAACCAGAAGCTACTACTTCTCTCCTCACAAACCCATCACTTTCATCGTTCTATTATCTTCCTCTTGAAGGAATCTCAGTGGGTGAAACTCGATTGGACATTGATAAGTCCATATTTGATATCAAAGAAGATGGAAGTGGAGGAGTAATCATAGACTCTGGTACCACCATTACATACTTACAACAAGAAGCTTATGAAGCATTAAAGAAAGAGTTCATATCTCAAACAAATCTACCAGTGGACACATCAGATTCAACTGGCCTTGATCTTTGTTTCTCTCTTCCTTCAGATTCATCACAGGTTCAAGTTCCTAGTAAGTTGGTGTTCCATTTCAAAGGTGCAGATTTGGAACTACCTACTCAGAACTATATGGTGGCTGATTCTAGCTCCAGTGTGGCTTGCTTAGCCATGGGAGCTTCAAGTGGATTATCTATATTTGGGAACTTTCAACAGGAAAACGTGTTGGTGAATTATGATGTTCAGAAAGAGACTATTTCTTTCCTTCCTACACAGTGTGATTCCTTGTGAATAATTTGAACTCCTTACTGTCTTTTTTTATTTAAAAAAAGCTTGTATTTTTCGTTTCATGTAACTTTTTTTGTTTGTTTAATAATATGAATTTTATCTGTATATTGTGATTTTTTGTTGATTGTGTGAATAAAATTTCTCTGCTTTTTAATAATCTGGGTTTCCAGACAGACCCAATCGATGCACACACTTGAATGTTTCTATCATGTAAGTTGAAAGATTCTGATCACTTCACCTATCGTGTAAGGTGGGCCCATTTTCCATCGGACACATGTTATGAGAAATATGGAGCCTACCTTTGTATTTATTTTCTTACCTATTTGGATTTAAAATCCACCAAATGTGATTATTTTATATAGCTATAGGGTGGAAATAGGTTTGGCCAACTTCATCCTTAACAAAATTGGCTTGTTTTGTGAAAGTCTGACTTGACCCTTGTCTGTGGTGTGGTCCGTTATAAGCCTTTTTTTTTTTTTTTTCATGTTTGAGCTTGATGTGTGCAAGCCTGCAAGGCATGATCTGACATGTTAAAAAGCCTACATTTTATAAAGCAGGTTAATTGGCCATATGCTAAAACTAGACATCAAAATTATGTAAATCAATTAAAATTATCTAAAATAAAATAATAATAAAATATAATATAAATTTATATATAAGATATAAATATAATTGTATCTTCAAATTATACTATAAGAATGATAAAATAAACATTATTTTAATGTTTACATGTTTAAGATTTAAAAAATAAGCTTGGCCTGTTTACATGTCCAAACCTTTAAATAGGCTTTAACCTAACTTTTTTTACAACTCCTGGCTAGACTGTCCCCACTCCTAATTGCTTGCTTATAGGGTGAATCATACGTAGGCACAGAACTATTTAGGGAAGGTCAAGAGCATAAATTTAACATAAAAAAATCAACTATATATACCGTCCTATAAAAGAAAGTACACAACCCCTGTATATTCAAATAAGCTGATTAAGGAAATCTGGGAAAATCGAGCCAGAGTTCATGACATAAGCATTTTTTTAATCAATGGGTTTGTTCATATGAATACTTGTTTTGATGTGAGAAGCACAGAGAAGTAGACAAGGGGAGATCTAGAGGGAAAGATAATTAAAAAAAAAAGTCAAATCTTTATTAAGAAAAGCTAGCATGGTACAATGATATAAATTTCAAAACAGAAACATATATAGCAATATAGTATGTACATTGGATGCATGAATTAACGGTGTTGATGATCAAGCCAGATATCTATAGGTGTTAAAATCCTTTGGATCCCTTTCCAGATAGTCTAGAGCGATGAGACTTTCAATTCGTTTCTTGATATCTCTAATGTCAGGCTTGAACATACGGCTCAGCATCTCAACACATTCTAAAACCAATTTCTGATGGCCCAACATCTTCCTACTCTTCATAATCCTCACAATCGCAGCATCAATGGCAAATCTCCTATCCTTGACCACATCCTCTACCACTTTCTTCCTCTCGTCAACTGTTGGAAGAGGGATCTTTATCCTCCTCATTCTATCTGTAAATCTCGAGTTGAACTCGAACACGTCGTTCTGAGATACCGTTTTCGTGTTTGGCTCCTTGCTAAGTATCTTGTATTTCGCACATGACAGAGAATGAAGTATGCGAACCAGGTCTTCATCATGGTCTAAGTCTAATTGAGTCTTGATCTCTGAGAAACTCAATCTATCTACGTCGTTGAATAACATGAGAGCGGCTGCTTGATAAGTTGAAACTATGAGTTCAATGGTCTTCGGTTGAAACCTCGCATTGATGTTGCAAGTTCCCAAGGAGAAAACCCATGAGAGTTTCCTGCACTTTGTTTTTGATTCATAGAAAACCTTGAATGCTTCTACACACTTGACCATCTCTGAGGGAAGATTGACGCCAGAAGGCTTGTAAGTGGGCCAAAATCCGGTGGTGAGAACAGAAACTGATAGGTCAATCCCAGGATTTAAGTGTGGATTTTCCTCAAGACACTGCTCGTAGCTTGTATGACCTTCCCTAGCTATCACCAAGTCTGTCATCATCCCCTCCATCTTTGAAGTGTATAGTGCACCAAATTGCCGCTTCAGTTTGCACACAAAAATCTTCTCATGATCCTCATTGGCACTCCGATCATGAAGTAGCCGGCGGGCGAGCTTTTTCCGGTGAAGCTCAGCAAACATATCCTTATCATTGTTATACACAAGAAGGTTGACCACCTTATCTAGGGTTTCATCCATTGCCTCATCACTGAGCTTCTCACTTCCGCCACCCTTCTTAAGAATGTTGTCACAGAATGCAGCAACAAGTTCTGCACTTGGAATGCCAGCAACGGTTTTGTTACAGAACACTTCAAAAGCTTCTTTCAAAGCCTTGTGGAGGATAGCTTTATTCATAAAGAGGCCTTTCACATATCCCATATACCTATCATGAAGCTCAATTAATTTTCTAACAATGGCTTGTTCTTGGACACCAGATGAGCCATTACTAGAAGCTTCTTGAGCCTGTTGGACCAATGATGTACCCTCAGCCATAATATGCCTCTTGAATATATTAGCAACAATCTCAAAACCTTGAGGTATTTCATGGTATAATCTGCCCATCCTAGAGAGATCTTCCACCTTAGCATCTCTGAACATCACAAGACAGCCAGAGTTGTCCCCCTCAATTAACTGAGTTGCGTGGGTGACAAGCAACTCATGTTGAACTCTCTGAATTAATTTTCCCTCAGTGCTAGAGTGTAAGTAACCAGCCTCTCCAACTCTACGCCTTTCCCTCTTCAAGCACTCCTCGGCCTTGCGCAGATAATCCGGGCACGAGTCGGCCTCGATCCAGCCCCTCGCCTTTCTGGCATAATAAGTGGAAGTATCACGAAGCACGTGAGCCTCGAAATTCTTCTCATAATCATCCATTTGATCCATACCAATCTCAAAGTATATATTGACAACATGCTTCAACAAGGATGAATCAATCTGCTGTCCCTCACGTTCTTGATGGATCAGAGAGATGGCAGCTTCTGTAACCCTAGCTTTGACCTTATTGAAGGCCAAATCACGGAAACAAGAAAGTGCAACAGTATTGAGGGAAGGCTCATGGTTTTTTGGAATGTAGTAGCGATCGAGATATTGGAAGAAGCGTAAGAGCCATTTAGTCATAAGCTTGTGGTTGGTCCATCTTCTGAGAAGCTCTCTGAGTAAGAACTCATGGTCCTTGTCTCTCAAGAAAGGCCACACAGTGGAATTGAGGTATTCAACAAAAGTGAGCTTGTAATTATCATAGAGCTCTTTAGGGTAATTATAAGGTTGCTTTTGGGAACACATGTTGAAGGCCGTAGTGTATAGAATCATGTACTCCTCTGGAGTGAAGGGCTTTTCTGGTATGCCTTCTAGAATGTTCTTCAGCTTTGTGATCCCTTTCTCCAGACGGGCCCATCCTTCTTCCAGCTTAATTATCGGCTTCCCAGGCATATTTTTTACCTGGCAATATGCACAGAAATTCTCAGTTCAACGTTGATGGTGATGGTGATTTATTGGAATTCAACAGGAAAAATTGACAGATGCATGTGAGGACCACAGAGAAACTGAAGAGAAATAAGAATGATTGAGTCCGATCGAAGTGCAAATCTAGATTTTAGGCTAATCTTACCTTTTAGATCGAATTTTCTGTTGCCTCTTGACAATTCAATTTTCACAATTTTTTTTCCTCTTTCGATTTCTATGCGTGCCGTTTAATTTCTCTCGTTTGTGCTTACCTCAACTTTATATAATTATAGATAATTTAAAACTACATCTTTTTTTATTTGCATATAGGGGGAAGATTTAGAAAATCTAGATGAGAGATTATCAAAAATCCTTTTTAATATTATAATTTTCTTTAATTTCTTATGGAAATAGGGATATCTTGCAATCCTTGGTTTTGCATTATGGTTATTTTTTATTGTCTCAATCTCCTCAAAATTTTTAAAGGATATGGATATAAGATATATGTATATATATTATTTTAAATTTAAATCCACAAGAGGTGAAAAATAATCTTTCCACCGTCATCATCTAAAAGCCCCTATTTTTCTATCCCAATAATCAAACCCTAATTATCTCTTAATCTTGAGCCTCTTGCTAAATATTAGCAAACTCTTTTTTATCAAAGAAATATCGACAAACTGAAAGCATATATCATGACCAAACAAGATACATTCAAAATATTTTATCTAAATAAACATAGTTGTAAATTTTTATTTCAAAGAATCACAATTAGATCCTAAGTAAGAGAAATAATATCTGATCTCAAAAATTTACCAATGATTCAAAAAAAACTAATCAATAACCAGTGAAAGTGAAGTGACTTATTGATGAGTACTTAAGATTTGTTAAATATTATTTCTCTTTTTATACATACATATATATATATAACAAAAATTTTAAAGAAAAAAAAAACAAAGAAACGGAGATCCGTCATGTGATCAAGACCAACCGCACGGAAAAATAAAAAACAAACATTAACAAATTTTAAATTCGCAACAGAGAAACTATAGAGAAAAATGAATAAATTTAGAAGAAGAAGAAAGAAGAAAATTTTCAAGATAATAATCGTACCTTTAGAATCTACCGTTGCCTCTTAACAATTTCCTTTTCACAATTTTTTTTTTTTTGCTCTTTTGATTTCTACGTGTAGTTTAATTTCTCTCTAGTGCAGTTGTGCTTTCCTCTCCCCAATTTATAAATAATTTATATATATATAATATTTTAAATTTAAATTCACAAGGGTGAAACATAATTTTCAAAGACATCCTCCAAATTTGTTATATTTATGTGTTTTCATTAAAAATTGGATAATCCCTGTAGATATTTGGCTCTCCCCCTCTTATCGCTTTTTTGATTTTATATTCATATTTTTATTATTTTTAGTGTTATTTTTAATGTGTATTATTGTTTTCTATTAAGATTCAAATTATTTGGATAAAATACGATGTTCTTCCGTTGCCAGGATATTAACAAGTCTTTTGAGTTTGACTAATGAGCAAAAGCATATGTTGGAGCCGTAATGAAAGTTTTTTTTTTAGCAGATGTATCATGCAATGCCTTAAGTTATAATCAAAGAATAAAAAATCGGATCAGACCAACCGATCTATGATCCGATCCGGGTCATATATATTTTTTAAAAAAAATTTATATGCTTCCTTTGCTTTTTTT
>QFDD01003410.1:0-17669 GCA_006871305.1 Vachellia collinsii | reverse complement strand
AAGATATAACTATTTATGTAAAAAGTTATATACATACTAAAAATCATCCTTAAATTAGTGAATTTATGTAAAGAGTTATATAGAAAGTTATAACACTAGAAGTCACCACATTTATTATTGTTATTTCAAAGAAGCCATACATACTAAAAAGATATAACTCTTTAATCTTTTTTCTTTAATAAAACAGGTTTAGTTTCTAAATTCAAAACCACCTCCTGTTTATAAGTCGGTGGGTGATCAAAAATACAAAAATTAAAATTTAAAGAATATGCTATTCTAGACAGAGTCAGCTAAATCAAGATCCTCCTAACTAGTGTGGTTGATTTACACGCGCCAATCCCCATGGAAAGTCAATCTCCCATGTTCAATGATGTCAGAAGAGGGGTGGTTATCACCCCCACCTCTCTTGGTCAAGCTGATTGCCTCCAAGGAATCGGTAAGTAGGGTGATATTTCTAAAACCTCTTGACCAACAAACATTCAAACCGTTAATAATCCCTATCAATTTAGCAATAGTGGATGGGACAGTAATAAGTTTGCAGCTAAAACCACATATCTAACGATCATCACGATCCTTGATGACACCGCCACAACCGCACATACCATTGCATGGTTTGGGTAGAGCCATCCACTTCTAGCTTTACACAATTAGATGACTCCGTCACAAAACTCTTCTGGTTCAAGGATTCTTTGGTTTAGAACTCACACTTATCAAGTAGATCCTTATCCAAACAAGCACGGAAAAAACTATCGTTTGCATTGGATGCTAACACAGTCCCATCAGAATCAAAGAGCTTTCGACATCTATAAAACTAGATATCTTAACAGATATAACCAGAGAATGGACCACTGAATCTTCTTAGTTTGAGCTTGCCCTGCTTAAATGGTTAACTTCCACATTGCCCATGCTGTCCCCTAAAGAGAAGAGAAAGTTTGCCACAGCTGAGGAGATACGACTAATTTCCACTTGTCAATAGCATTTGAACAATCTCGAACAAGGTACATCGCATCCTTAATTTATATACAACCCAAAAGGCAGTCTGCTACATTTGTAATATCTCGATATCTTCTAAGCTCAAAGCTCTTCAATCTTCATAGAAAGGTTATTTTAAATAACAATTGGTTAATGATTATTTAAATTATATTGATTTATGAATTAACTTATGAGATTTATGAATCAAACATGCATTTATAATTTCTTAATTGACGAGAAATTGTTAAGATAACATTTCAAGGTATCAATTCATAATCTATAAATACCCACACCATCAACCTATTTGGAGATACATATACAAGACAAAAACACAAGATAAAACATGTTACCTTTGTCCTCAACTGCATGCATGCAAAGATTAAGTCAAATTATTATTTTGTAAAAGTTATTGTTGTATTGGCTTAAATATTAGAAATGCAATCTATACTCAAGGTATTAATTGTATCATGCAAAAAAAAAAAATTCAATTAATCCAACTTGCATCCTACAAGATAAGAATAGGTGAGGACAAATGAAATTTGAAGAAAAATGCTGCCCACTTCCTAAAAACATTGTGTACATATTTCTTCATTTTTTTTTTCTCATTGTACCCTTCAGAGAACTATTCACACCAATAAAAGTAACATACTATATTCATGAAGAATTATAAATTAAAATTTACTTCTTTAAAAATTTATTTTCGACTTTAACAATCTTTTTCACATAATTTCCTTGAAATGAAAGAAAATAATACAATCACTATCCTTGAGCTATTCCTTCCTTATTATAGATGTATGATTTCGCAAAGAAAATGAAGAAAGCTAATCCCATCACACTGAGTCCAGCAAGTAACCAGTAAAAATAATCAAGGTGGGCCTGGTTGAGATTATCATTAAACCAGCTACTTTGTCCATCTCTACCAGTTACCTCCTCTATTACATAAACTAGAACGCTGCTCAGTAAGCTCCCCACACCAAGAATACTCGAGTAAAGAGCAAGGCCCATGCTTCGTAGTTCTTTTGGGACCTGATCATAGAAGAATTCCTGGAAACCAATAATGGTAAAAACATCAGCAACTCCAAATAAGAAGTATTGAGGAATAAGCCACCACACACTCATTGGAATAGTTGCATTTGGATCATTAACTAGACCATAGTTTATTGCTGCTTGTAGCCTTCTCATCTCAACAAGAGCCGCAAATACTACTGTAATTACGGACAGAAATATTCCAGTTCCAATTCTTTGTAGCATTGTGATGCCTAAGGGTTTCTTAGTGAAAATTCTTGCCAGTGGTACAAATATGCGGTCATAGATGGGAGTAAAAACAACAATGCCCAAAGGGATTAGGGTCTGAAGGGAAGCAGGAGGAATATCAAACCCAGGAAAAATGGTTCTGTCCATGGTAATCCCTTGCTTGGTAAAGAAAGTAGGAATTTGAGCAAAGACAATACCAAATACCAGGCTTGCAGCCCAAATAGGAGCAAGCCTTAGAACAGCTTTTGCCTCTTCCACCTCACTCAGGCTACAAGCCTCTTCTTCTTTAGAACCAATTGGTACAAACAGTGCTTTGTCAAGGAAGCTGCCAATAAGGAAAATACAAAAATACTTGGTCAGTTTATTATCTTACCAATCCAAAGAGGCTAGATTAAATAATATTTCTCTACTGAGATAGAGGAAAAACTTTGATGGATTAATTATCCAAAGCTTGGAATTTACTGCAACAGAGGTGGATAATAACAAGATTAACTTTACAAGCATCATGAAGTGCTGTAGATAATAACTAGTTACATTGAAAATTCTAATAAGATTCACAGTGACCTCATTATAAAAAAAATCAAAACATGCAAGAAACAACTTCCTGACTTGATTTTTCTTTTCTTTTGAATGTCAAGGAGGTAGGATTCTTTTTTTTCTTTTTTTCAGTGATGCGATAGTCTAGTTCCCTAAAGGATCCACCATCTTACTCATCCAAAGCATCTACAATAAAGAACAGGGTTATATTGTAAGATGGTTACATAATCACAGGTAACATTTTTCAGACATCTTAAAAACCTTAGTCGAGCTAATAATAAATGGAATAAACAATGAAAATGAGGGCCAAGTTGAATGCCCCATTTTATTCACAAACTGATTCAACTAGTTTGAGATTCAATTTTTTGTCCTCAAGAAATTTTAACTTGCCTCTACCACGGTACGCTGAACATCCAAACATATATATTATATGCAAAAGAGATTGAACTTTATCAAATGTTCAACCATTGCTGCTACTTTTAGAATACCAGTAAATTAAAACTGATGGCTTTTCAAAAACATACAATAATTAGCTGTTTCTCTTACTTGAATTGTTTGCTAGTTTGATGAGGTGTGGTATTTCCAGCTTCCTCTTTGAAAGGAATGCTTGATAGGGTGATTTGCCGATTTCTTACGGCAGCAACAAATACGTGGCCAATTCTAACAAACGGGCTCTTCTCATGCCCTTCAATGTGAAACCTGTAAGTCTTAGTTCCAAGCAGGAAAATCAACAATGCCACGATCATTACAAGGAAAGGGATTCCAAATCCAAGAACCCAGCCAATGTTGTCCTGTATATAGTTCAATATCAATACAGATACCAAGATGCCTGCACACATGGTAAAATACCACCAGTTAAAAAATGAGCTTCGTTCTTTGCATTCTTTGGGATGTTGTTCATCAAATTGATCAGCTCCAAAAGCTTGAACACAAGGCTTGTGTCCTCCTTGTCCAAGGGCCACCAGGTAAAGTGCTGAGAAGAACAATATGACTTGCAACTTAGTAGAACATGATGCATATTTATGGGCATCTTCACATTCAGAATTTAGAAGAGAAGGGAGCATGGCTGACAGTGTCAACAAGCCTAGTCCCTACAATTCAAGTAAAATCAAATGAAGCACTAGCAACCAAACGTGTACCATGCTCCTCTATACTGTTTTAAAAACTATTTCCTCTGAGAGACTCCTATTAATTTTAGTTTTATATCTTGTAATTATTTTATTCATCATTAATGTTTTAACAACTTCAGTTAAAGAATTGTATGCCCCTCTTGGTTTACATAAATAACAGGGCTTCAACTAGTTTTGGCGTTTTACATTTTCCTAATCAAAAAAGATATCCTGAAAAAGCATAGGCATACACAAACGGAAGTCACAAGACATCAACATGTAGTATGCAGCATTATGATTTGAAGTGCCTCTTAGAGCTGGCTATTTTCTTTCCTTCACAGATTTCGTTCTCAGTAGCTTCACCCTCATTCATCACTTAAAAATAAATTGTTACAATTTGAAGTGGAGCTGGCTATTTTCTTTCCTTCACAGATTTAGGCATTATGAGCAGGTCACTGCTAAAAGAATAACATGATAAAGTAAGCTCCAAATGGCTCATACTAATAAAATAACATGAAACGAAAAAAGGGTAAAGAGTTCTAAAATTATTTGTCCATACATCAAATTTAACGAATGTATTAAGATCCAAGTCGACCTTTGCTTTAAACACATAACATAAGCTCCAAAAGATAGCAACAGGGAAATCTTTTTCCTTCCTGCGTCACTCATACATCTACATAATCCAAAATGGCTCATACTAATAAAACATTTCCTATATACGATATACAGAAATGACAATCCCTCACGCATCAAGAAAAACATAGAAAGAAATGACAGTCCCTCATAAAATTAAGGCAAGAATGGAACTCCTTTTCTTGAGCCCGAGGCTATACAGTTCTTCAAAATATAAAGCATGCAGCAACATTGAAAGGTTAAAGACTAAAAAATTATTGTAAGAGGACATATTAATTTGTTTTTATTCATTTAATTCTTGCAAGTGAAATATCAAAAACGGTGTGACAGTAATTGAACTCACCGAGGTATAAACAAGGGAAGAAACGATAATGGTGCGATAGCGTCCAAGATAAGAATCGGCCACAAATGCCCCCAAGAGAGGAAGCAAAGACGCTGTTCCCTCCCAGATATTGACATTTCCGGCGGCCATGGCTGTGCTCTGCCGAAGCGGACCCGTTAAGAAGGTGATGAGGTTCGATTCTATTCCGTAGAACGCCATTCTTTCTCCCACTTCCACGCCTTCCCATCCAAAAGAGAAAAAAAAAATTAAAATAATCAAACATCATTAAGTAAACAATTCTACGATTTTATTTTTTTTTGCCAAAACAATTCTACGAATTAGAAGACAGATTCAGTGGAAGAGTACTTATGGTGAACCAAGCCGATCGCCAGTAACCAGACTTGAATCTAAGGACTGGTTGACCACTGTAATCAACAGCACCATGAACTGTATCAAGATGTAGAAGCGGGGTTTCGATTTCAGAATCCATTGCGATATCGTCGGAGGGATTAACGGCGATTTTCATTTTGACAGATTATGAGGAAAGCCAGGTTTCCGCCATGGAAGCTGCCATTTCGCACAAGGTGGAAGCTGAGTGGATGGAGCGAATTATTTCTGACCACGATGGGAAGAGTCCAAGCAGGCTTTTCTTCTACCCAGTACGTTTCAAATATCTATTATGTCATCTTTGTTAGGTGGAAGTTGTTTTCTTGAAAATGGAAGTGGAATTGGAACTGGAATTAATATTAGAAGTGAGTTTTAAAATATGTATGGTATGATGAAAGAAAATAGGAAGGGTATAATAGGAAAAAAAATCTCACTTCCACTAGTTACACAGGATAAGTCATGAAACCCATGAAACCCAAAATGGTGAAAGTGTCACTTCCATAAAAGTGGTTTCCAGTGCACCAAACAACCCATTCTGTGGATTCCACTTTCACTTTCACTTCTCTAGCCTCAGTTCCAGTGGACTAATATAGCCAGTTTGATTCAATAACCAGTTGAAATGCATTGGAATGTAATAAGTGAGAATGAATGATTTGGTATTAAAAGTAAGAAAAATGTGAAATGTAAATTTTAATTCTATTAAGACTAAAAATGAAAAATACAAATGTCTAAATATTGAGTTATAAAAGGTATAAACATTGATATATTAATTCATACAAGCTATAATTTAGATTATATAGTTGAAGTTATGTAATGGGATTGTCTAATTTGATATTATCCAATATAATCAGAATTACAATCAATTACATTATTATACTAATCAAACAATGTAATCGATATAACATAACATATTAGAATTATGTGTAATCATCTTTCATGTAATTGAATTAAACAAACAGGGCCATAAGTTTCATAATTTGAAAATTAATCAATATAACTAAGAAATCAAGATCCCCCCTCAGCCGACCTCGAACTTTCTCCAAAATGCTTTTTTGTACTTTCACGATTCAATGAATGTAAAAAATTTGAAAGGATTGGGGAAAAGTCCCCTGTTAAGGAATTAATTGTAAAATAGGATATTCCACGCATGTACAATTGAGAGGATTGTAAAAATTTGAGAGGATTGGGGATATTGTTTCTGCTATCATTAAAAGCCCGATACCCTCTAATGGCATGCAAGACAAACTGGTGTGGATTGGAGCAAAAGATGGGGAATATACGGTAAAATTGGGCTATAAAAAAAGAAAGAAAGAATGCAACAGGAGTAAGGTTACCAAAGCTAGCTCGTCTTGTAATCTTGTTTCTACAGATTGGAAGCTCATTTGTAGACTTGACATACTCCCCCGTATTCAGCATTTCATCTGGAAAGTGCTCAGCAAAGCAATAGTTACTAAGGAAGCTTTATTTAGGCATAAAAGGACTTCTACCCCATACTGTCCTATCTATGAAGGTGAGGAGGAAACCATAGAACACCTCTTCTGATGATGTCCCTGGACCCGATGTGTATGGTTTGGTAGTAGCCTCGGTGTGAAGATAGATAGTCTTTGTGTCACAAACTTTAAAGCTTGGTGGCTGGAAATTACTGATGCTAAGCTTGGCCTCGACAAAAAGAATATTGCCCAAGTCTGCTAGACATTATGGCTCATTTGGAAACAAAGAAATGGTATGATTTTCAACCACATTGAACCCAACCCAGTTACTGTGATAGAACTAGCAGTCAGATCAAATAATGAAAATTGGGCCTCATGTACGGTGTCCTCTGCCCTGCTCATGAAAATACTTGTGGCCATGTCCATTGGAATCCCCCTCCAAGTGGATTTATAAAAATTAACAATGATGGTGCTTATAAAGCAATTGATGAGCAAGCAACTCTTGGAATCATATATAGAGACGAATTTGATGAGTTTAAATGGGGCTTTGTGGATAAGATAAAATCCATTTCATCTTTTATGACTGAAGCACTAGCCTTGAAACGTGCACTAATGTTGGCTCTAGACTTAGGCCATGATAAAGTAATATTTGAAACTGACTCTCAACTGCTGCATAATTGCGAGTTTAAAGCAACCTACTCTATATGATTGGAAGAGTCGAAGTACTATTCATGATATATTAAATCTCCTAACATCACAAGTTGGGTTCTCTCTATCTTTTTCTCCCAGACAAGGAAATGCTACAGCAGAGGCTTATAAGGGAGTGTGCCCTTTGGAGTGGGTATTACAACCATCACACTCCTTGCTACCTATTCTGACTTCTTATGCACAGGTGGTTTTTGAGTTTCATGCTAGTCCTTCATCAGCTGATCATAGGAGGGGTGTTGGCTAATTTTGCTATTTTATTAGCTTTTCTCCCCTTTCCCTTCCTTTGGACTTATCCTTAATTTCTTTAATATGTTGTTGTTGTTTTGCTATTGTTAGATGTTGGATATTTACTTGGGATGATAATAGAAGTACCTTTTGATCCAAAAAAAAAAGTATAATCAGAATTACAGTCAATTACATTATATTAACTAAACAATGTAATCAATATAACATAACATATTAGAATCACGTTTAATCATCTTTCATGTAATTGTATTAAACAAACAAGGTCATAAGTTTCATAATTTGAAAACTAATCGATATAACTAAGAAATCAAGGTCCCCCCTTCTGCCGACCTCGAACTTCCTCCAAATTGCTTTTTTGTACTTTCACGATTCAATGAGTGTAAAAATTTAAGAGGATTGGGGAAAAGTCTCCTATTAAGAAATTAATTGTAAAATAGGATATTCCACACATATACAATTGAGCTTCTATAATATGCAGCTGAGCTTTCATATTTTGTGCAACTGAACAGGTTCGATTCTTCAATTAATTTTTCAATAGAGATTTTTTTCCCAATTTTTCCTAAAAATTTTGTTGTAACAATCATCGTTACACTCATTTATTTGAAGCCCGTGTTATGGCCTATTCCGTTTTCAATGTAATAGAAACATTCTCTCAAATAGACATATGGGAAAGGCTGTGAGAGGAAGCTGCAAAATACACCTCCTTTATTAAATCACTCCCAACATTTTTTATAAATACCAGCAAAAATCTTAATCGTCCCAACATTTCTCATAAATACCAACAAAAATCTTAAACGTCACTAATTCTACTTTAAAATTTTTATAATTTTTTAAATATATCCCTATTTAATATATTTATATAAAGTTGAGAATATGAGTTGTACCCACAAGTTAGCCCACGAACCTAAAGGCCAACCTATTTTAATTTTCTCTTTTTTAAAAATAAATAAAAGCATTTAACCTTATTAATTAAAGGCGAAGAAGGTGAAAAACTCCACACCCTATACCTCCTCTTTTCATCTAAGAATAATTAAATTTGTATTTTTATAATTAAGCTTCTTAACAAAAATATTTTAACTTCAAATGATGTTTTATTTTTTAAAAAATATGAAAAATATGTTGGTGGGTCACAACCCACTAGCAAGCAGGTCTTTTTAGCCCAATTTGATAGGTTGTCAACCCATGACGAACCAACTCGTAACCCCCACAAGCCAGCCCACATTACCAACTTTATACTCATTTAATCAATATGTTTCATATGGACCAAGGTAAAGTAACTTTTATTTTGTTTGCACTTTGCAAGTTTAATTTTGAATAAAAGTCAAATAATGTAATGTAATTTATGTTTAGCTTCACTTTCATAAGAGAGTAAATTTGATAGACTGAAATTTGTTTAGATAATAAATACAAAAAGCAAGTTTAAATGTAAAATGATTGAAAATAACATGAATATTTATTAAATAATACACATTTATATTATATGTATATAATGTGATGATTATAAGAGAGATATTAGAATTAAAATTATAAAAAAATGACTAATGTATTATTGAGAAAAATTTGAAAATACTAATTACTTAAATTTTTGGAAAAATTGGGGAAAAGTCCACTTTGAAAATTTAATTGATGAGAATGACCTAAATCTGAGTATTGTCATTCTCGCGGACTAAATTTTAAATATGAGATTTTTTTCTAATTTTCCTTTAAATTTATTATTTATTTTTTTTTTCTTTGGATACTTTTATTGACATCAAATTATTACATCTTTTAATTCGATAGAAGAATATGGGAACGAACATCCTTTCTTCATCATAAGGCATTTAATTTTTTCTCCCTGCGATAAAAACCTATCTCTCCATTGTATCAAAAAAAAAAAAAAAAAAAACCTATCTCTCCACAGTGTAAAAGCCAAAATTTTGGTTTGTCTTAAGAAACCATATGCTTCGAAAGCCCAATAGAAAAAGGTTGATCCAAATCTACAATAGCAAGTTTTTCACCCTGAATCTCACATTGCAGACCTCCCAATGCTTTTTCAAACACACACCAACTAATGTTGTAGTAATTAGATGAAGTAAAATATTATGGTTTGATATTAATAATGAAAAATTAGTATTATATGACTTTTAACTAAATTCAAATAATTATAGTGGCCCGAGGTACGTTTGCAAGCTACTAGAAGTAATAAAATATTTTTTTAAGCCTAGATCACAAACCCAATCCTAAAAATAATGAAAACTCCAAAAATACATACCAAAAATATGCAAAAATAAATAAGCTTGCTTAATTAATTTAGACTCAAATCTAGAGTCGAGAAACGGGTTCCTGTGAGCCAATGGTGTGAGTATGCGTAGCCCACACTTTGGTGGGTTGGGAAAATCCAGCCCAAGCCCTTCAGCCAGCCATTTTTTAATTTTTTTTTTATTTTATATTTTTTATATTATTTTTAATATATATTTATAAATTTTAATAGATATAAGGGAAAATTGGGGAAAAATCCCTCATTGGAAAGTTAATTGTAAAATGAGACCTGTTCAGTTGCACACGTGGAAGCTCAGTTGCATATGTGGAAGCTCAGTTGCATATTGTGGAAGCTCAGTTGCATCTGTGTGGAAGGTCCCATTTTGTAATTAACTCTCCAATGGGGGACTTTTCCCAATTCTCCCTAGATATAAATATTTATAAAAATAATTAACATGAAATTAATTGGCTTCAAAAAACATCTTCAGAATACATTTTCATATATTATTTAGCAATTATAATATATTTAATAAATTTTATTTATTTTAATTCTAAACATTTTTTAAAAAATATTTATTTTGATACATGAATAACAATAAGATGGAAACAAGTATATACAATCATGTGTTATGGTTCATCAAGATTTAACATTGTAAAAAATTTACTTAAAAAATTGGTTTAAAAAAAAAATAGCCAACCCGCGGGTTACGAAGGTTGGGCTCGTGCATTTTCTGCAACCTGAACCCACCTCAACCTACGGGTTAGATCCGTTTCCCCAGCTCTATTCAAAACCTTGAAATTAACCCAAAATTGCAGAGATGCAAACAGCAAAAAAAATTTACGTGAGCCCAATCCTCGACGGCCCACCTCTGTAAAATAAACAACAAGAAGAAGAATTACACAAAAAGCCCAAAACGGGTGGCCATTAAGGTAAAACAGCTTCTAGTTTTTTTTTTTTGGACAGAATCCCAAAACGAAAACTCGAAATGAGGGCCCATAAATTTAAAACAGTTTGTGGATTTTTGGACAGAGGCCCTAAATGGAAGCCCAATGTGAAAGGGGTTTAAACCCCACTACAGTGTTTAGAAAGGCATCATAGATTCAAAGTGTCTAAGTAAACATCTAACGGTAATTAATGACTCGCACTATCCAACATAAACTTAACCGAACATAAAGGGAGACTTCACCCTACCTTTAAATCATGTGTAAGCCGGACCCCTTCCAAAACTTTTAATACACACAAAAAAAAAAAACGACGTTGTTTGGAGGCATGGGGATTGACATTTGAGGAGATTCAAAATCGAGACTTGAGATATCAACAGTTCAACGAACAACTCGAAAGGCAGGAACGGTCAAAACAGCACACAAAACTTTTAGAAAATCGATAAAAGGTAATAAAAAAAAAACCACAGCTCCAATGTTGCTCGGCGGCTATATATGGATATATTTTGGCCAGTAAAGTGAATTTCATTTAAATGAAAGAAGGCATAGAAGGGTCTGCAAGGGTTGGGTCCGACTGGTCGCAAACAATAAGACAAGGCGCCTTCCCTACCATGTCTTGGGCTCGATACCTGCAAGGCACCTGGGATTAGTCTGACCGTTGTGCTGGGATACCCTGAGACAACGATTTCATCCTACTAAAAAAAAAGAAGGCATAGAAGGTTGGCCAAATCAATATCAAGGTACAAAGTACATAGGAATGCTTTTTATTTATATTTATATGCATAGTTTTATAATATCAAGACAAATCAATTAAACGATTATATGATAAAGTATAAGAATATGTGACATCATGAGAAATTATTGTGAGATATGAATATCCATGTAACATTCATAACAAATATTATTGGTAATGCTTATTTTATTGATTATGATATGAGTTAAAAGTGCAATTTTAGCAATAAATTTTTTAGTCAGGAGCATTCCACACAATTAAAGTTTGAAATGTGTAAAAGTAGATGTAATTTTTTGAAAATTATATAATTTTAACAACTCATTTAAATTGATCTAAACGTTCATTATAGAACTGAAGAAAGCATAAACATGTCTTCTATTAAAAAAAATTGATTGATGTTTGAATCAATTTGATGGAATTGTTAAAATTGCTTAGTTTTTAATAAATTACATTTATTTTTGCACAATTCAAAATTAAAATGTGTAATACTTATTTTTGCTCTTAATAAAGGAATTCGTTGCTAAAATTGAACAGTAACTCAGTTTAGTAATGATAGTAACAAAAAATTCTATTTTTGTAAATAACAATTAATTCTTATTACCGATAAATTTTTTTTTATTCAGTTATATAAAACTATCTGAAACTTCATTTATCTCCCAATAGTTTACATTGATAATGGATAATTACTATGAAATCCTTCTTATGTTTATCCAATAAAGCACGAAGCCTCCAAACTTTTAAAATAGATAATGTGACGTTGGATTTAAGAAATCCAAAGCTAGAAGTTATTGTTCCAAATGATGTAATACGTCATTTTAAATTTTAAATGCGTCACATCGCCAATTAAATTTAAGATACAATGATTACCGTCAAGAAATAAAAGTAAGAAGGAACCACGTCGTGATTTATTTTTAGCCCAAATCAAAAACATCTTGATGATCATTTATCACATCAAGAAAATAGTATGTGTTACTTTTTTAAGGAAAAATTGTGGTTTTATTTTATTTTTAGTAATTTCTAAATAAAATTCAGATAATCGATTAAATAAGAAAATCTATACCATGTGGATAATTTTTATTTTAAAAAAAAATTGTTTAACTTTAGTCAAAATCAAAGGCTTCTAAACTTGTGATTATCCGACGAAGTCAATTTCTGTACCCATGACATAGGTGCAAGACCTCGATGATAACAAATTAATAATAAAATGATAGTTGTAATAATAAAATTAATACTAATTTATATTTAATTCTTAATTGATAGTAGCATGTTTTTGTCAAAGCCAACCAGGTCATGTAATTATCATCTGGAATGCACTTGCCAAAATATTATATTTTAATAAAAATTGTAAAATATACTGTATTTAATACATTTAATTATCATTACCTAATAAGTATTTTTATTTAAAATTACAAAAAAAACATTTTGTATTTAGACAATAAGATTTTTATCTTATTTTGACTATTTAAGAGGTCCAATATTAGTTCTCTTTCGCCATCAGTGATATCCTGTGGCTATCTATCAATTTGTTGGTCATATGAAAACAATTTTAATAATTAAACTGCTAAATAAATTATAATAATATTGTTATCGTTTAATTTTCAAAATTTTTAGTCATTGATGATAAAAGAAATATGACTTTGATTTAGAAATCATTTTATATTATAAAAAAATAAAGAAATAATTTAATCTTTATAACTTTCCATTATTCATTATTACATCATTTGTTCTTTAAAGTTTACAAAAATAGTTTTTCTACTATTAAAATTGAAAATACACAAAAGCCCAAAAAAAAAAATCAATGACTTCCTCCATCATTCAATCAACTTCCCTTAAAAAAAAAATTTGATTTGACAGGGGCACATGGCCTCTGAGGAGTAAGCTTCTCATTCTTTGGGGGAAAACGAAAGCTTCTCATTTCCAAATGCAAATCTGCCAATCAAACAAGCTAATTTGACCATTGACAATGATGTTTTTTTTTAATTGGCCAAAAATATTAAAAATAAAATTTAAAAAATAAAACGGCTAAAATATATGCTATTATAAAATGTGTTATCTAAAGCCACCTAAAATTTGTTTAAAGGATCCAAATGCAATCAATAGTTACATCTTAGAGGATGAGTTGTGAAACACCTTGTATTTTATCTCAAAATAAATTCCTCATGATACCAACCCATTTTAAAGTCAACATAATGCCAACATAAAATAAAATATAATATTTGCAACTCATTTTCCACATAGGAAATGACTAGATATAAATATAATATCACATAAATAGCTTTTGTTCAACTTATAAGCCAGCATTAGAGAGAACAACTATACATCATTATCAAGTCAAACAAAATAAACACAGAGTATGCATAGCTTAGATATATAGCAATATACATCTCTTACGTAAATGTCTCAAAAAGAAGAGGTCTTCCAACAAGTAGGCACGAGCTTAAGCCTTCGACTCTTTTTCTTCATACCTACAGATACTGGAGCCCTCTCTTAAAAAAAACATAAATCATAGGATGAGACATAAAATTCTAATAACCAATATACAATTTAAAAAATATGCATGAAGGGTTAAAAGCAGTGAAGCATGGATAAAATTTATTAAAGATAATTGGTAAATAAATATAAATCAAACAGAGTAATTGATAAATAAGTATGAACTAACTAAAATAATTGGTAAACAAGTATAACCCAACCATACCATATCATATGTTATAAACAATTCCTACCATCAAACTTTTCTTTATACCACCTGACATAGACTCTAACTTATGGTAATGAGAAACCTGACCAAAAGTCAATCATCCTCATTAGGTCAAAGAGCCTCCCTCCCTAGCCATCCAAAACTAGGTTCAAGATTCAAGAGAATTGACTATTCTCAAACCACCAATGACTGAGTCTAAGACTTAGAAGATCTAACATAATGTCAACCACTATAATCAGTAAGTGGAGACTTTTGCCATGAACTTTAAGATTCACCAAACAAAACATCTTCGCTATATTTCATCACAACCTAAACCCATAACTAAGTCACAATCAATTTACAGAATACATACATATATGTAATCAATCTCCATTACTCAATCATAATCTAACATCCCAAGATATGAGAAGTCAATAACACATGGCATAGTATCAAAATATTATCCACTTCATCAAAAATTTATAAATATATAAAATTTAGTTCACAGGAGTAACTTCGTTTATTTTCCCTACTCTCGCTCCACTTAAACTTACATAACTTGTCGGCAGAAATTTACATGACTTGACCGCACCTTAAAAGCATTAAAAAAATATTTTCTTCCATCAGCAATTCCATGAAAGGCTCTTTCCAATGTTCGCCTTGTTTTTTTTTTTCATTGCATGTTTGGGCATATAACGCTGATCTAAACACGTACTTACAGCATGTTTGATAACCATTTTTGAAAAGCACTCTCACATAAATCGAGATAAAACTCTCTCACATACTCATCTTAAATTATGTGAAATCACTTTTCACACAAATCTTTCTCATAATGACTAAATATGAATATCGGTATTAGAATAATAATGGATTGAGCGCAGGCCCCACTAAATAGTGGTAAGTTGGGGTTGAATTAAAAATGACCCTTAAGAAGGCAGATCTTTTTTATCCAACCCATGATGGGTCTAACCTATCAACCTGCTTTTTTCTTTAAAAATTTAAAATTGATTGATAAAAAATATGTGAATAACTAATTATCATTATGTAAACTTAATTAATATTGAATTATTGTTAATCATTTGATTTGTGATTTATATTTAGTTTAAATTGTAATGTTTGAATTCAACCACATGAAATGTATTATATATATTTAAATTGTGTTGTTTAAAATTTCAATTAGATGTTTTACATTCAAATTGCAGTGTATTTTTATAAATGAATTTTGTGAAAAATGATATTTCATTTTAGGTAAAGTCGGGAAACGGGTTGGCTCGCTTTTTGAGCCCACCATTTTTTTAAAATTTTTTTAATATGTATTTATAATCTTAATAAACATAAATATTTACAAAAATAATTAACATGAAGTTAATTGGTTTCAAAAAAATATTTTCAGAATAAATTTTCATATATTATTTAGTAATTATAATATATTTAATAAATTTTATTTATTTTAATCCTAAACATTTTTTAAAAAAATATTCATTTTGATACATAGATAACAACAAGATGGAAACAAATGTATACAATAATGTGTTGTGTAGTTCATGAAGATTTAACATTGTAAGAAATTTACTTAAAAAAGTAGTTTTTAAGAAAACAATTTTAAAAAAATAGGTAGGTTGGCGAGTTTGGTTCACTGCATTTTCTGTAGCCCGAACCCTCCTCAACCTGCGGGTTGGCAGGCCCGTTTTTCTTGCTCTATTTAGGTATTGAAAAAAATACTTCAAGTCCAAGTTAAAAAAAAATTATATGTAAATAATTTGAAAAAAGAAAATTATGGCCATAGCAGATTGGATAAATACAAATCTGCCTTTTTTTAACCCAACATGTGACGGGCTAGCCCATTTTATCAGGTCTAATCGGTATGTATTTTAGTTTTGAGAAATTCCAAGTTCTTATTAAGCATCATAACAAAATTTGTATGAAGTTAATAAAATTTCAAAGATTAATAACATTATTATTATAATTATTTCAATGGCAAGAATAAATAATCTTGGATTGATTTTCCATTATTTTGTTTCAATCATTGAAAAGGCCAACTAAGTTAACTGACTATTATATTAATGATTAGATGTAGTTTAAGTTATTTGGCTACCAAAACATGCTAGCTACCATATACAAATCAATAAGTCACAATGTTCAAATATTATCTCCTTTCATCTCTCATTTAGCTTTCTCCCCTTTCTTAATCAAAGAGTCTTTTCTAAGTAAAAAAGGTGTTGCTTGGTGCTCCAGTTGTGTTTGTTTATGTTTCTCATTTTGTGCATTTATTGTAGGGGTGTGCATGGGACCAACTAGCTTAGGTTAATCATTAACCCAAAATCTAGTTTAGAAAAAACTTCAGATTAAATAAGACAATATGTGGTCTGGTAGTGCAAGAACTTAATTTTCCTTTTTTTTTTAATGTTCCCTTTATATAAGGTAAAATTTCAATGTCATAAATATGATTAAGATAATAAAAATGGGGAAACAAAAGATCAAGAGAAAATAATATTTATTATAAAGGGCCATTAAAATAGTAACTACTTAAAAGGACTAAACCTAAAAATATAAATTTAACATTACTAAATTGCCCACAACTACACATTTTACATTATTTATTACATTTAAAATAAAAAAAAACTAAAATTAAACTAAAACTCATGATTCACATGTGACATGATCATGTCTTTTTGGTTTCATCTTTATCTTTCACCAAGTTTTATATTCATATAATTAATATATCATTTAATTAAGCACTATAACACCAAGTTTCTTGAGTCATATTATCAACACTTATATGAATTAAATTTTTTCAAAAAAAAATAAAAAAGTAAAATTCATTTTATATCTTTTCATAATATAATAGATCACCTAGATTTTTCATTTTTATTAACATTACAAGCATTTTTTAACTCACATAAATTTCTTTTGAACTAAAAATAAATCATATAAAATTTCTTTGAAGTAATTGTAAATTGCTTAAATTTTATTTTTGCTTTCATGATTTATATAACTTTTATTAAACGTATATAATTTTTTTTCCAAACATATATAATAAATTATAAATTATATTTAGTTTTATTAAAATTATATAATTCTTATTTTTAATTAAATGTTTTGTAAAGTTTTAAATTAAAACGTATATAACTTTGAAAAAACTGAACAAAGTGTATTATTTCCAGTAAAAATTGAGAAAAAAAATTATATTTAAGTTTAGTAAAATTTAAACTTTTTGGATTAGTTTTAAAAACATATGTGAGAGAGAACAAAGGAAGGAAAGTATAAACTATTGTTAGCATCATTTAGTATTTTTAATTTTATATTTTTATTTTTTATCATTCTAAATAATTATAACTTTTATTGTCTTTCACAATAAATATTATTTCTTCTAAGTTCTTCAATCTAAATTTCCCATAAAAATATCTATAATGATACAAAACTCATTCAAAACATTAAAACTTAATAATAAATTCATAAGAATTTTCAACAACAACAACAA
>QFDD01003409.1:0-14477 GCA_006871305.1 Vachellia collinsii | reverse complement strand
GTAATCGGGCTTTGATGTTTGAGCCCATTATAACCGGGCTTGAGGCCCATTTAAGTCTTCAAATGCCCTCAAATTGATTGAACCATTTAGAATTTGTTTATTGTCAAACAATTATCACAGTAGGAGTTATGGAAATAATGATGGAAAAGGGCAAACTAAAATATTCAGGAGTCCTGTCTTCTACGTGTTTCATAAGGAAATGTTAACTTAGTTTGCTATCCTATTGTTAATTTTCAATTTTGTCACATTTTTACTCACAGACAACAACTGCGATTGTTTGATGTGCATAAAGCTTGGTTTCTTCTTTTTGTGAAGTTTAATTATGGGATTATTAAGTATATCATCAACATAAAAAGTAACGAGTGACTGGGAAAAGAGTCAAAAGCAGATCCACATTGAGTGGTAGCCGCCACTCATGACCCACCTTAATTTAACACACACACACACACTCGGTTATGGGCCTTGAATTGTATTATTTCGTTTTTATGGAATCTTAATATTATAATATTAATGATCCATAATTGTTTGGAATGCTTGATTTCTTTTGTGTTTTATTTGGTATGAGCAATTTTTTTTTTTTATACTTTCATTTAATATTTGGTGCTTTTTCTGAACCCTATTATCAGGCGTTCGAATAACCAACTAATTCATATTGAACACTGATAGAACCTTTTAGATGGTAAGTTATTCTAATAAATTTTAACTTTGCTGCATCATGACTTGAACCGTATGAGCAAGTATCTTTAACTGAAGACGATTTTGACATCTATTGAATTAAAGGGATAAGATCAAGAGGTGGAGTATATTATCTCATTCATATCACCTAAGTTCGACCCCACGCTTGCCACAGCTATGGCGGCTCATCAGTCAGGAACCATTTCATGGCCCAAATACTCCGTCACACGATCTGAGGTGGCAGATATTTACGGGGGGAAATGAGATTTTTTTTTCCTTAAAAAAAAATCGTGGATGCTCAGCAGAGAAACAAAACAAAACAGAGCTGAGCTTTCATGAACGCATAAGAAAAGAGTGAGAGGAGAAAAAGGAAAAAGGACGCTGCTCCATGTAATGTTTTCTTGGGATTTTGCTAATTACCTTCTGAAATTTCTGATGCTAATCACGCCGACAAAACCAGCAAGTGCAGGACAGGACAACAAAGTACAGTACTTAGTCAACGCATGATCAAACATTTGAAGCAAATCCTTTGTGTTCCTTCGGCTCTGTCGAGATGCTCTGTAGTCTCGCAAACCACTGCACCGTTCTCTCCACAAGAGGCAGCCAAATCCTCCTCACCCTCTCGTCCCTCACATTGTCCTCCGCGCCGATTTCCGCAAATCTCGCCACGTTGGCAATCTCCGACATGGACCTCTTCTCACCTGGACCAGTCAGCAGCGTGAACGAGTTGTCTTCCTCGTTGGAAGCAGAGAATGTCGCGCTTGACATCGCACTGAGTATCTCAGAATTCAAAGATAACAAGTCCGAGGAATTAAGATCACTCCACCTGCTCCTCGTAGCAACATCAGATATGACTATTTTGTGATTGAGCCTGTGCGCAGGTTTCCAATTATTAAATACGGGAGAGCCCTGGTTTGGTTGATCCCTCTGCACGAAGATCTCAAGATCAGGGACCTCTGTTATGTTGGAAGGAACTCGAATGAACCTGGAGCTGATGGAGGAATTGAATGTCTTGATGTCTGCAGGGTCAACCTTGTACCTGCAAAGAGGACATGTGGAGCAACACTCGAGCCACTTGTCGATGCAATTCATGTGGAAAGCATGCTTACACTTGGGAAGCAGCCTAAGAACCTCGGCGTCGTCGAATCTTGACAGGCAAACGGCACATTCTAGGCCTTCTTTTGACCCCTTGAGTGAAGAGAACTTGAAAAATGGAAGTCCTTCGATTACTTGTTTATCTATCCCGGAATATCTTGACCTTGATCTGCTTATTCCTGGATTGTTCCTATCCAGGTTTAAAGACTCAGTGGACCGGATTTTACAGAACTTTACATACACCAAAAGGAGAAATGATATGCCAAACATAACCGTGAGGATTGCTATTATAACTCCTTTACTGGGACGGATGGTTTCAGGCATATCATCTTGCATGCTCTCTGGTGATCTTCCTTGGGATTTCACATCCGACAACAACGAAAGAATCATAATGAACACTACCAAACACACACTCATCTCTGCCATATCTTGGCTTACCAGATCACTGATTCTTAAGGCCTTTTTTGTTTTTGCCCCCTAATTAACATATAAGGGGTAGAAATGTATATTTAGCGGAGAATATCTAGAATTATCCTCTGTCCAAAGAGTAAAGACAATTCCAAAAGGTTTCGTTTATTTTAATATTTACTCTCACTGCAACAGTCCCCGCAAGGAGGAGATTTATGTGTTTGTTGGTTTATGGAGTCGTTGTCTTGGAAAATTAACCAGGCTTATCTTATATACAAGTGAAGACAAATTCCATTCGTAAGGAGACGGCCTGTGTCTCCGACCAAAGGACAGTAATAAAATCACTGTGAAAGATAATAGCTGTGGAATTTACACACTTGCGTATACCATGGTTCTTACTTTATCTCAGTTAACACGTGGATGAATATGAGTTGTTTGTTTTCTGGTTCCACTCTGGCACTGCCCCTTGAATAGGAAATTGAAGAGAAGGCATCAGAATGGAAATTATGCTCTGTTTCTAGCTCATCAAGAATTAATCAACCCGAGCCACTTGAATACGATTCGCTATCATGTGGAGTCCACTGATTGTCATCCAAACAATCCATTGATGCATCATTTGATTCGTCTAAGATTAGATAATTCAAGTCCATGCACGGCGCTTATAAGCACAAAGGTTGAACATTTAATTAAGGGACTGTAAATAAGAAGCCTCCCAGTCCACTTCGATATTTTGCAAGTACAAAAGTTAGACATAGATGTGGGTTTTTTTATACTGTAAAGAAGGGATTGATGCTAATCCACTACATGGGGCCGTTCTATTTAAATTGTAGGATCTACTTTTCATGTGTTGCACGTTATTTTAAGGGAGGATAGAGATGACATGCTATCCTTGTAGATCAAAATCCGACCAGTTTTCAAGCGATGATAACGTGCGAACTAAATAAAAGAATAATCCAACGACAATTCAATTGAGCATCCACAAAAGGACGTACAAAAGACATGAACCTGTTTCACTCATGTCTACCGTCATTGGGTTTACCTGCATCTACAGTACTCACGTCTTCTAACAACTTTGCTTCTGGCAAGGACACGGCTTAGGAATCAAAATACAAGTTACCACACTGTGAAGAGCTCACAGGAAAAGGAAATCCAACCCAAAACAGAAAAGGGAAGGTATTTTCAAGAATCCACACGTGCCATCATTTGTTATGCATTTGCTCATAGGGGTGGGGTGATGACCAACACTGACAAATTAAGCTTCCAATGATATTGGCATGAAAGCTCCATGAAAGCCATATGGAACTCGTTGAGGCATTGTAATTTTGGCGACTGCCTCTCTTGAGAACTTTCTTGTGTCAATCATATGAACCTGGGAGGACAAAGTGGAAATTGAAGCAAGTGCCTTAATTCTCTGCAGGATCAAATGTATGGGCTAAAGAATAAACTCTTTCTTTTAGGTCAAAAGGCTAAAGAATGAACTTACCTGAGATATGTCGGTGTCTTCGTTGTGAATAAAAGTGATGATCCAACCATCATCTTCTTCAAACCCATCACTTTTAGGGACAAAGGATGCTCCTGTGCAAAATACATTCCTCTCAAACATGTGGTATTCCACCTTTATAGGCTCTTCATGTTGTTTGCTATTCTGCTTAAGAAAATCTAGTTTATGATCATAGAAGATAAAGCAAGATCAGAAAGCAGACCATCTGAGTCCGAGTAAGGTCTCACCTTATATAAATCCATGCATGGCTTTTCGAAGTAGAGCTTGGCCAGACCTCCATATTTAGGAACTCCTAAATGATCAAGGATAAAAATAAGAAGTTAAAATTACAAACGCCCTCGCGCGCGGGCACATTGAGAAGGTTGCTTGTAGTTTTATATAGAGGTTTTTCCTCCTATAAGTACCTGCAGTGGAGCTAGCTGCAGGATCAACCACTTGAGTGTATCCATATCTATTCTTAATACCTATGAAATTTGCATTAATCATAGGAAAATCCATATTCAGTACTTCAGTTCCACTGAGATCCTTCTCCTTAACTTCCCCACTTTGCAAATTCAATCTCCACTCATAACAACGAGAGAACGCCTCAAATGTATTCAAACTAGGGTCAAGCTGAGGCACTACCGAACCAAGAGCTCTGCATGCCCACACTACAACCTGTTGAGACACATTAAAATCTACTTAAACTAGTGTGCTTGCAGGATCAGTCAAAAAATTAGTAGGTGCTATAAATAGAAATTGACATGCAGCCTTGGGGGGAAGGTAGCAGTTTTGCCGATAAATGGGTTAGCTACAGTGACAACAAGTGAGCTTTTATGTTGGTGCTGGACATCTAATAAGCTTTGGAAATCTCAGTTACCTCATGGCCATCCTCAAAAGAATTGATGATGTGAAATGTGCAATTAGGTTTCACCTGAAACCATTGGATTGAGTTGGCATCACCGTAGCGTGGCATTACCCCTATTCTTGCGTATCCCTCCTTATTATACTTTATTAATCTGCATGCAAACATGAAAGTCTAATTCAGACCGCTTTTATACTTCTAAAAATTGAATCACAAAGTTCAGCAAAAGGAAGGGTAAGTGCTCACGGGCCTCCTCTAACGAGTCTGTTTAGATCCAAGGTTAGCGGAAAATCCATGATCACATTGAACCTGCAACTAAGTCTCACTATCATTTTTACAGTTTACGTTATAACTTCAAGTCAGCTTAAAAAGTATACATATCAACTATGTTACCGTCGGGTAACGCCTATTTCATGGCAAAGACTGCACCTATTTAATTTGATATCCACTTCATGAATTAATTTCTTTCCATCATCTGAAAAAATAAGGGGAAGGCATGTCATTGAGTTTGCACATTGCAACAGGAGCCTGTAAAAGTGTAATACAGAGCATACCAGAAATGATTCCAAGTGTAGCAAAAGGCTTAGTTGGAGACACCCCCATTATAATTAGCTCTCCTGTAGTTGGATCTTTCTGAGATGACAGACCAAAAGAAGTTGATAGTGACCAGACAATTGAGGAGTACTTAAAGGGTAATATGTGACACTTTGAAAGATATATATAAAGAGAAATCAACCTTTGGATGGCTTATAAAAGGTCGATTCCATGCTCCACCGATATCCCAATTTCTTAAGGTTTTGAGGGTGACGATGTCAATCTCCTGTGGGATGTGATTTTCAGCAATGGAGTAAAACTTCCCTGAATGCTCAAACACGTTGGTGTTGCTAATGTATTTGTTCACTCTTCCAAATCTTAACTGTTAGAACATACACACTGAAAATCGCAATTTTTGAAACACAAAACATAACAAAACAGATCATGTGAAAATCAATAGCTAGGGGGATTTTGTGCCATTTTTTTCATTAAGACCTTGCCTATATATATATATATATATATATATTCCAGCACTCTAATTCTGCATTGCAGTTGGTTGGGACTTGGTATCAAGGCTGCTTATTTTACTGTGTCTAATTAGTTTATTAATAATAAGCTTACCCAGTTTAGGAGATAGGCAGACAAAATGGCAGGTGAATCGCCTTCTATGGCCGGCAGAAAGGAAGGCTTGTTTCTTTGTTTCTCTAGCATGTAAGTTTCGGTTTCTACATATCTGTTTTTGTAGACGGCCGTCCAGTTCCCATCACTTGCTTTTTTAAAATACAAAGCATGAAGCATTCCTTCTCCTTCTACCCAAATGTGATTTGACCTTCCAAAGATAGATTTGGTTTTTTTCAATCCTCCAAACAGTGGATTTGGCCCTGCAATAACGTGTAGAAACCACCAACATTGATATGCTATACAGCTTATGCATGTTTTTCTTCATTCTTGCATATATATTATTATTGTATCCCGCATACGTGGCCTGTCCTGAAGTTTATGATAATTACAAAGTCTACAAGTTACAACACAAGTTGGTCAAAGAGGAAGCATCAATGGCTAAATAAATTAATTATACATTCTTATCTCTTTGATTCTTTCATCATTTTGTTTGGAATATTCATCAGGATAAAAAGGAAACTCGTAAATGCGAGACAACGAAGAAAAAGTGCTCTTGGATTCATCCATTATTCTCAGATGCCACCATTGGGACCTGATCATTGTTATACCTACAAAGTGCAATAGATCAACAAGAGACTAGAGTGAGGACCATTTCTAACATAGACACCCTCTTGAAAATCATGTGGGACATCTCCTTCTATGGCTGTGATAAGAACGGCTTCCCCAAACTGCTCCACAGGAGCAAAGTTACGCTGCACTCAGGTAACAGAAAGATAAACTCAGTTGAAGAGTCACCAAGAAGAAGAGCAAGAGCAGCTCATAATGTACCTGAGATGGAAGCAATGGCTGGTCAATGAACTCAAAGACTGAATCCACAAAAGCATCCAGTATTTTAGTTGTTGCGTAGGTCAGGTTTTTGGGTACGTCAATTTGCAAATTATGGATTTGAGGAAGAGATCCCTGGATCGGCTGCTCATAAATCACAAGTCCAGAAGCTTAACCAACTCGAAGATAGCATAAGCTTTTCATATGTGTGTAAGTAAAAAGAAATTAAAACTAAGTCATAGAGAAATTATAATGACTTAGACTAACCTTGAAAGCAGAGGATGGTGGAATCTTGGGGTGATACAAATTGGGGGTGGCCATGCTGGGTTCTTTCCGAACACAGCATTTCACTGTAAATGCCGTATATGAAGCTGCCATGTTTGTGAAGAAGGCTTCAACTTCAACCTATTCCTAATGTGGTGCTCCTAAATCTATTCAATGTCTGGTTGATATTTTTGCAGGAAGTGAAACTGCATTATTTTGTGGGCAAGGCAAAGCATAATGAGGAACAACGGCGGAGGAGTCGCTGTTTTATATGTTGATTAGATATATTCCTATGACAATGTTTTCGGTTGTTTGTGGAACTATCAACCCCTTGGAATATTCCTTCTCAACCAATCCCAGCTCTCTGTTTTCATTCATGTCCTCCTGGTTTGGCCATTGTTGCAGCCAAAAACGATAACAGCTCATCATTTCCAAGTCCCAAGAAAATATAAGGAAAAATAGCAACAGGATCCCATGAAAGTATCATAATATCAAAAAAGTCCAATAAATTTGGCCCTCTTGCAAAAAGCTCCCTCAAGACCTCAGTGAAATATGAATCTCATATATAATTACCCTTATGCCCCTATTCTGAATGCGAGAAGCAGATGAGCAGTTTCAAACTCAGCCTTAACATTTTGTTGCAATCGCTTTAAGAGAAGCTGCATCGAGAGCCAGAGAAGACGATGTCGCTATTGGCATCACTGAGAGACTGGGTAGTCGTCGTCATCGTTGAGAGCATAAGTCGCTATCGCTAAGCTGGAGAAGAAGCAATCCGGTCTCCTCCATTTTACAATTCGTCGTCATCACAAGAGAACAAGAAGTCATCACGGATTCTTTACCCACAAAACTAAAACTTGAGTTTTGGTGCCAACACTTGGTTTTTGGCTTCAAAACTCAAATTATATCAAGACTTGTTAATCCGACTTCTCAACTTAGCAATCTATTGCCCACCATTGATAAGTTGAGAAGTCGGATTGACAAGTCATATAGTTGGATTGATAAATCTTAATATAACTCAATTTTTGCCTTCGAAACTCAAGTTATATCAGGACTTGTCAATCTGTTTTTCAACTTGTCCATGGTGGGTTATGGATTAACAAATTAAGAAGCCAGATTGATAAGTTATATAACTGGATTAACAAGTCCTGATATAACTTAAGTTTTGAAGCTAAACTCGAGTTTTGGCTTTATAGGTAAGGGATCTATGATGACTTTTTGTTCTCCCACGAGATGACGAACTGTAAAATGGAGGAGACCAAATTGCTTCTTATCCAGCTCAATGATGGCGACTTATGCTCTCAACGATTGTGACCCCTCAGTTTCTCAATGATGGCAATAGTGATGTCGTTTTCTCCAACTCTCGGTGCAGCATGTCCTCAGGCAATTGCGACGGAATGCTATGGTGGTGGGTTTGAAACTGCTCCTCAGCTTCTCACATTCAGAATGGGGGCATAAGGGTAATTGCACATAAGATTCATATTTTACTGAGGTTATGAGGGAGCGTTTCTCAATAAGGCTAAATTCATGGGACTTTTTTGATATTATAATACTTCTATGGGACTCTGAAGTTTTGTTTTGTATTCTTAGTCATGGAATTGGAATACAAAGAGGCACAGATAATTTCTCCCTCTCTTTCATTACTTTCTCAACGATAGCCTTTGAAAATAACTCAATTACTATTCACGGGTCTCATAATAAATCTTATCTCCTTCATTACTGTATTTATGCTATCTTGAGATATTTTTTGAAATAATTTTTGTATAAATCAATTATTTGTATGAACAAAGTTATTTAAAAGATAATTTCCTTTTTAAAAAAAAAAGGACATGTGAAATCAAATATACCAAACACAAACAAACATTCCAAAAAATAATGTAAACACGGGAGTTATCATGGAACAATCAATCCCTTTCTCGTGCAGTCATGCGTTGCGTGAATAAAAGAACGGGATATTGTTAAACCAATGAAATAGGGAATTGGGCCCACCAATTTTGGCACTGGAAGTACAGAGATTGCAAATGACAATAGTGGGCCCCGTCACGCCATATTTTAGACAAATTTTTGTGTCCACTCCCATCTATGAACAAGTTTTGAAGCAAAATTAAGGATTAATTTCTTATTAAAAATTAATTGTAAAATAAGATCTTTTATAATACGTAATTAAGTTTTTATAATATGTAACTAAGGTTATACATTATGTGCAACTCAATTTCTACATATGCAACTGAACTTCTATAAGGATTCAATGTCATATCTCATTCTCTAATTAATTTCTCAATACAAAAATTATCCCCAATTCTCTCAAGTTTCAATTGCCTTTTTTTGTTTTTAAAGTCCCTTGACATTTTTTTCCAACCTTTATTTTTCTCTTATACATGTATTTTTAGGAAAAGTGAGCCCCACAAAAAGCATGTTGAATTTTTTGATTGAAGACTACATAAATGACATGGTTTATACTGTACATACAAGAATTTCTCCATTTTTTTGTGCCACAATCCCACAATATTGAGTAATATTTATATACTAAATTACGTTATTCATACTCTCTCAGATAAAAGTATTTAGATATTTTTTTGTAAATTTTATATCCCATCAATTTCTATTGATTATTCATCTTTCCTTATAACTTATTATAATATATATTAATGGGCCTGACAAAAAAGTTAATAAGAATATTTTTACGGTAAGAAAATATAGATGACATGATAATATTTTTTTTTTATACAAAAATGACATGACAATATGATAATATGTGCATGTTTTTTCACCGTATCACCCCCGTTTATTCAAGACAGGTATGGTAGGCACGCAAAGGAAGAAAATTCAAACTCAGGTTAAAGTAAAATTTAAATAAGGGAAGGGAATTAAGAAGTTGGAGGATGGGAATTCTGAGGAAATAATTAAATGAAACTTGGGTAATCTCATTGTTTGCATGGAGACGAATCGTAACACATAAAAATTAGGAAAGGGGTCAACTTGTAATTAGAATGAGATTAATGAGGAAATGCATAATTTCAGGGCGCGTCAACATCAATAAAACGACAAGAGACTTGAAAATTTCCAAAGAAAAGAACAAAGGCAAAACCCTCCTTTTTTATTCTTCTTTTAGGAAAGAGACTCGAATAAAACGCCTCAATTTACCTCTGGTAAGAAAAAAGAAGGGTTATCTCTACTTGGGAATGAAGTGTTAACGTATAAACATCCCGCATAAATCACTTTTTAAATTTAAATAATGCACACTCCGTTTAATTATTTACAAATTACGAGTCAAATGATAAGAGATTCTCCATAATTCAATTAATTGATCTTTTTCCTTTCAAAGAATAACAGCGTAAGAAGCATGTGCAAACAGGAGCTGTTGGCGGAACCATCGTCGCAGCGCGTGGATAAAACGAAAACGAATATTTTTGTGAGTGTGTGTGTGTGTTTACATTAAAAGGTCAAATTTATTATGGTTGGTGGTCTTGTGGTTGGCGTTCTGCAGTATATGAATTGGCTTTGTCCGTTGGAAAAACCATCTTCTGCACCTCTGCTTCGACACCTCCAACCTCAAACTTCCAACATATTTATAGGAGTATTCTTTTTTTTTTTTTAAATTTATTTATTTCCCACAAACATCTTTAATTTAGATTAAGGTCGAAACTCGTGAACTCACCGGCGTAGGAAATCCTACGTGAGAGTCAGAGCCAGGGACTTCAATTATTTTTCCTTTGGATTTCTATTCCAAACTAAAGAAGCAATCCTCCGTTTGGTTCCTCCTAAAAGTTCAACCAAAGAACTATCCTTTGAATCTCATTTTACAGCTGGCCCCTGAACCTTCTCAGTTGACGAAACTGCAAGAAATTCCCAGCAATCCTTTTCTTTTGCTTTTTCTTCTTGGCCTTCTCGCCGGTTTCTTAGCTTGAGATGAGAGTTGACTGCTGTTTGCTTAGTTGCTGGTAAGGTCAGCAGTTCCTGAATGCTTTCTTATGCTTTTTTTCCTTTTCTGTGAATTCTGCTGATCATTTCTTTTCTTCCGAACTCAAACTATACAAGCAATCGATGTTGTGCTTGTAATTGTGAATTGGCCTGAATTTTGCATAGGGAGTGAGTTATCAGTTACCACATGAATTCAACCTTTCCTGGTGCATGTGTCTGCAAAACGATCAGTTCGTCGATGGGTCGGTGCTAAGATTTCGTCTTAGTGGGTTTTGACGACAGATAATATCTTCTGTACCGTTGAAATCTGGCTTTGAAACTTTGTGATTTAGGAGACCAAGAGTTCCTGTATAGGCGGACTTGGTTTACTGATTTGCTCTTCAATTTTTCTCTTGTCCTCTCTTTGTATTTATTTGACCCTCCGTTTCTATGAACGCCAGTTACATTCAAGGGGGGCAAAAAACTACAACTCTTCTGTTTTTTTGTAACGCTAAAAATGTAGATTATTCCTTTCATAACAGGGGCCATCATGTGGCTGTGTTTTTCAACTTTGTAAAACTTCTCTCTGGCTTGGCTTGATGATGTTACTTGCTCTTCCTTGGGAATATAAAATTGCTGCTTTTGAGGATTTAAGGGCATAAATTTTGTTTCTTTTACTGGAGTAAATTAACTATGCCTTAGTTTTTACTAATTTCGAGGTTTTTGATGTAATCTGCAGAAGACATATGGTCTGTGGCAATCAACTGATGATAATTTAGTAATCGTGGGAAATGGATCAGAAATTTCAATCCTTATTTCAGTTGGATACAAAGAGATTTCTAGGGCTCATAGTCATTACATTTGCAGTAATATTAGCATTCCAATATATTGAACTTCCATATGGAAACTTTCTGCTATCTCCATTCTCTACCGGTAAGATTCCACCCTCAGGAAGTAGTAGCTTCCATATAACAGATCCACCATCCAAGTCTCAAACATCTGACAATATGACAACCTTAAATCCTGTATCCTCCCATGGTGGACATGCCCTTAAAATAGAAAATGACACTGATCCAAATCTTGGGATCGCCTGGAAACCAGGAGAGGAATCCAACATGTTTTTAGGATCTAATGAGTCTGACAAAAGTTCCATCGTGGACAGTACTCAGAAATTAGATGATGGATCCTTGACACAAATGGGAGAAGCTCATGGACAGAACAGTTATAACAAGAACTTGGGTGTGAATAATTTGACAAGCAGTTCTGGGGAGAAAAACATTACATCAATGTCAGAACATAAATCTGGAAGTTCATATATTAATTCTACTGCTCCTTTTCCTGCATTAGCACCAACGTATCAGACTTCTTCTGTTAGTCCTTTGACGGAAGTGAGCAATAATTTCACGACACCGTCTCCAGAGTTACCAAATGATTATGGCATGCCTTCAGTTTCAAAAGACAACGTAACTACTTCTTCAAAGAATGAAAATATTTGGTCATCTCAAAATGATGCCAATACGATGGATAAGAATTTTTCTATCACTTTTGTGCCCCCATTGTTGAAAGGCAACACAACTGGTTCCTTGGAGAATGAAAATCTCAGGCAATCCCAAAATGAAGTCAATATAGAGGACAGGAATTCTGGAATGCCTAATGCGAAAAAAGGCTCTTCTATGAAAATACCTGAAGTACTATCAATCTCCGAAATGAACGCATTATTGCTCCAAAGCCATGCTTCCTATCGTTCTATGGTAATGACTATATGACGAAGCTACATCATGTTTAGTTTGATAGCATGCAGTATTTTCACCATTTTATAGTATTTCTAGACACGTTTCCTCACGCGATGCGTAGAGTCTGAGAAATGAGACACTTGATTGATATTTTGTTTCCAGAGACCCCGTTGGTCTTCTGCAGTTGATCAAGAGCTATTGCAGGCCAGATCAGAGATTGAAAATGCACCAATCCTAAAGAATGATCCAAGTCTCTATTCTCCCCTTTATCGAAATGTTTCCATGTTTAAGAGGTATTATTTGATTACCATGCTTTTTTTCTTTTCCAATTGAAGGTTTGGAAGTATTTATTATGACTAAATTTTTTTATTGGTATAATTTCTGATATATCAAGCTTTTGATTTGTGTCTGATCTTGTACTATTTTAGTTAACAAGAACAATCTTCTCACTGTATACTGCCATTGTCTAAACTTCAGAAGCTACGATATAATGGAAGAGAGACTTAAAGTATATGTATACAGAGAAGGAGCAAGACCCATAATGCATACGCCATTTCTCAGGGGAATATATGCTTCTGAAGGATGGTTTATGAGATTGATGGAAGCTAGTAATAGATTTGTTACTAAGGACCCAAGGAAAGCCCACCTGTTTTACTTACCTTTCAGTTCTCGGATGCTAGAAGAAACCTTATATGTACAGGATTCACACAATCACAATAACTTGAAGCGGTATCTGAATAATTATGTGGACATGATTGCCAGCAAACACCCTTTTTGGAACAGAACTGGAGGAGCGGATCATTTTCTTGTTGCTTGCCATGACTGGGTATGCTTTACACTGAATTCATGAATGTGACTTTTTGTTCTAACAAAACCAATAATGAAGTCTTTTTGAGATATCGGAGAGTCTATGATTGGGGAGGCGTGTTAGAGATGATGCTATAACAAAAACTATTGAATTGCCAATCATTCTACATCTTTAGTGTTTTCTATTTGATCTTCTAACAGAAAAGGCCTGTGCATTCTGCAGGCTCCTGGAGAGACAAAGGAGAAGATGGCCAAGTGTGTAAGAGCCCTGTGCAATGCTGATGCGAGAGGTGGTTATGTGTTTGGGAAGGATGTGTCTCTACCCGAGACATACATCCGAAATTTTCAAAATCCGACGAGAGGCATGGGAGGGAAACCAGCTTCCAAAAAGTCAACCCTAGCCTTTTTCGCCGGGAGCATGCACGGTTATGTTAGGCCAATTCTTTTGAAGCACTGGGAAAACAAAGATCCTGACATGAAAATCTTTGGGAGGATGCCCAAGTCCAAGGGAGACAGAAACTACATTCAATACATGAAGGGCAGCAAGTACTGCATTTGTGCCAAAGGTTATGAAGTTAACAGTCCAAGAGTTGTGGAGGCCATTGTATATGAATGTGTTCCAGTGATCATATCAGACAATTTTGTGCCACCCTTTTTTGAGGTTTTGAACTGGGAATCATTTGCAGTGTTTGTTATGGAAAAGGATATTCCAAATTTGAAGAATATTCTCCTTTCAATACCTGAAAAGAGGTATCTTCAAATGCAGATGAGAGTCAGAAAAGTGCAGCAGCATTTCCTCTGGCATGCCAAGCCTGTAAAGTATGATATATTTCACATGATACTTCATTCTATTTGGTATAACAGAGTCTTCACTGCAACATCAAGATAAGTCAGGTGTTAGAAATGGATTTGGTTGATGGTAGAAGAAACAATTTTTGGACCAGGTCATGTACAGATTCTGGAGGTTTGATGCACATAAAAATTTTCTCTCTGCTTTTTTTCTTTGTGAAGAAAATTTCTTTGTATTTTTACTCTGTTGATTAGCAGTATAGGCAAAGTTCACTTTCTGAGCCATTCTTTAGCCTAAGTTGTGAAGTTATGAATTGCTTTCAGGAACTGTGGAATAAAGGGTGTACAACAAATGTCTAAAAAATCTTGATTGTATTTCAAATTATGTAAATTTATGTGATTACTTTGTTAATTCAGGAAAAGTTCTTCCAGACAGTATACTTCAAAAATGGCATCTTCTGAAGAAATAACGAAAATTATTAAT
>QFDD01003408.1:0-18991 GCA_006871305.1 Vachellia collinsii | reverse complement strand
GCATATCCACTCTTATGTTTCCCTCTTGAAGCAGAAAATGACATGTGGCAACTTCTACTCCTCATATCTTCACCTTTCCAAAAATAAATTTACTTTATCTAATAGTCTTTTGCCGAAAATACTTTTCAGGAATTCCCTTATCACTAAGCCAATGTAGGATCCTTAAAAATTCCCATAATTTAATAGCTTATTAGGGTATTTTCCTTAAGCCTGATCTCATTCCAGAAATGCCCTTAATTAATTTTCTTCTAAAAATCCAAATTTGACGATTTTCAGCCTTTCGTACATCGTTCCAGCAAACTGTTTCTGGCTTTATGCTGGAAATAATTTTATAAGTTAGGGCACTATATGAAATATTTTTTATCACTTTACAACTACATTTCTAAGGTCTCTTGACAACTTAAATAATATCATTTTTTTGAAAACCCATTAAATAGCCAAAATATTAATTATCGTAAAAATTTCTTGTGAAGGGTATTTTTGTCCATTTAACTTTAACTAAGCCTTAATTGTTGATCAGTGACTTTTTCTATACCTCCTAGGGTCAATTTTTGCTATTTTGGTCAAAATTACCAAAATACCTTTAACTTTTCTTAAAATGATCATTTTGCCCTTACATTTTCTTTACTTGCAAAATGACACCTTTGGCATCTCTTATGCTTATATTTACTCTCTGAACCCTTAATTACTCTGTGACCCATTGTTTAGCATTTATTCTCAGTTATAGAAAATTGAGGATGTTACAATTATTTCTTCTTCTTCGCTTTCATTCTCCGATGATCTATTTCCCTAGATGGAAGAAACATAAGCTATTTTATCCATGTTCATTTCCTTACTAAATTTTTGTTTGCCTTCATATACAGCAAGATTTCTAAAAAGAGCAGCAACTGATTTCATCAAATCATCTCTCCCTTCTTTAATAGCCCTGGCTTTGACTTGCCACTCATAAGTAAGGATACAAGAATTTTTCTAACTTGATCAACCTGACTATATCTTTTGCCAAGAGATGTTATATGATTAATAAGATATGTGAATCGTACCTTTAATTTTTTGATATTTTATCCTTCCTTTATTCTGAATAGTTTGTTTTTAATTGTGATAGAGTTTGGCCGACTGTATTTTACTCCAATTGCTCCTTCGTGTATGATTTCCAAAGTGTCCCATATTTCTTTTACCATTTTGAGATTTGAAATTCTGAAATATTATGTTTCATTTAAGGCATTGGAAAGCATGAGTAAAGCCTTACAATTTAACTGTATAAGTTGTTTATCATTGGTGAAGTATTCAGATGAACATTTTGCTATTGTTTCTCCATCGACTACTTTGCTTGGAACATAGTTATCTTTTTGAAAAACATCCCATAAACCATAATCTATTTTCATTTTCATCTTCAGAAGGTGAAGTTTTGGCCATTAAAACCATGAAGTTTGTGGGTAAAACTTCCTTGTGGCAATATGGGCAATATGCTAACTCCAAACAAAACATGATGGATCCGTCTTAGATCGTTGGATTTGTTAACAAGAAGACTAGGCTCTGATATCAAATGTTAAAATAAGATATGACCAATATGGGGGTGAATATCACATGCCCCATTATTCTCTCCCTATACAAGTTTAAGATCACACTCCCCCTGAATCTCTATCATACTACAACCCTTCAAGATTCTACAATCTTGAATTTCTCTGTAAATCATAATAAGATTGTTATGATAAATTGTCTTACAAGAATAAATGTTAATCACTGAGGAATAAATGCAAGTGAGATTATAATGAAGAAGTAGGTGACGAATAAGCTTGATTCAATAATTTCTTGGCTCATAGGTAGTTATAGTAGTTCGTCAATCATTAGAGCTCTTCTATTTATAGTGATTTAACATTAATATTCGTTAGAGAGAGTTATCTTCTTGTTACTCTCAACTTCATAATTCAAACGCTCAGCATTAATTGATCTAACATAAAGCAAGTATTTGTTGAGGAAGATTATTAATCTATTAGTATGAGTGTCGTCTGTTGATTTTAGAGGCCCATACCCTAAGGGTAAACAAGTTAGATAAGTAAAGTCAAAGCTTTGATGAAAAAGCAATTTAAATCAGATAAATAAAAATGTCATGTGTCACCTTTGCCGGCTGCCACCTCATGTCAAGCCCCCACCATATGTCACCTCTACCATCTGCCACTTCATCGTCAATCCTGCCTCTCCTCCATTGGTTGCCACATGTCACACCTCATGACCTCCACCTTGCTCGCCACGTGTCGCCACCTAATAAACCTGAAATTTGCCTTATCCAAGAATCGAAGATCCAACCTCTTCATAATAAATTATATACATTTATATATACATTTATGTTTATACATATATTTATATATAATATTATTAGAAACTAAAAATAAATTGAATCATAATTTTAATTTTAAATGTATACAACTTAAAAGAATTTTTATGTATTTATTATAATTTTTTAATATATATTACTTTCAAATAATTTTAAATAGATAATGAATTTTCTTATAAATATAATTTTCACCAATTTTAAATTCAAATTCTATTTTATCTAACATTAATTAAAACTAACAATTTAAGTATGTATATGTATGAGTTTATTATTTTGTATATTTGCATTTTATTTTATATATAATATATTATTGATTGGATAATAATTTTTTTTATATTTATATGATCATTAATTTCATAATTCTTATTTTTTAAAAAAATATTTTTAATATTAAATTTATTACAAATAAAATAAATATTAAATTTTAGGCAAGAAATTTGTCATGGAAATTACCGATCAAAAAAATGTTTGGTTAAAAATACCCTCGTATGAAATTAGTGACGGAACTTGCTACGGAAATTATTGATGGCACAGTTCTGTGGCTAATTTCATCACTAAAAATACTTTATATAAAATTAACAACAAAAATTGTCATGCATTTACCATGAAATTAGTGACGAAATGTTTTTCCGTGTCTAATTTAGAGATGGAAATTTTCCATGAAAATTCTATGGCAAACATTTCTGACTAGCTAATTTAGAGACTGAAATTTGCCACCAATTTTTATTTAATATTGGTTATATTAATCTTTTACTTTTTAAATGCAGGCATAAACATCACATCTCTTTACCGTCTTTGTCATTCTATCATCTTTCGATTAATAAACATGTGATATAATATATTATCTCATATACATTTAATATTGTAATAATATTAATAAATATAAGTTTTAAGGAAAATAATTGAATAATTATTAAATGTTTAATAATTTAAAACATGTACTTTAAAGTAAAAAAAATTTAAAAAAATTATTGTTCTCATTAGTAATGGTGGCAAATTATTCTCAAAAACGTTGAATCAATTTTGTATCAATTCAGTAACCGCTACTAATCATGCCGCTATGAATTCAAATTTCATCTCTTGCGTCTTTCAATTTTTTACGCCCACAATTACTAGCAGTCATCCAACTGCTGCGAATTTCACCTTTCAATCCAAAAACTTGTAGCGGAGTAAAACCACCACAAGGAGCTCCTTGGGGGCACACCTATCGTCACCATTTGTAGCGGTTGGCTCTTGCCACAACTAAAGTGGTAATTTGATCAAGTGCGTGTATAGAGGTTTTGGAAAATCATTTGCCACGCTATATATAGCAACGGTTCGGAAAACCACAACAAATGTTATTAGCAATGGTCAAAACCTACAAACTCATCAAACTAACTGCTACTAAAGCGCACTTTTCTGTAGTGATGGAGGGGAGAGAATGTTTGGTGGCGGGAGAGAAAGTGGAAATTAAATGTGAGTAACGAGTTACTCAATGAGGGTAAAATGAGCAAGAAACAATAAAAAAATTTCACACAGCCTCTAGGTGTTAAAAGGGAATAGGCCATGCCTACGAAGAATCTTTGTCTCTTATTATAAAGTCAGTGAATATAATACTCTTTGCCAACATACCTGATGCGTTTCGCTCTCTCTTCTTTTATTTTTCAGTTTAAAAATACTTCATCCAGTCTTAAATATAAAACCTTATTTGTAATACAATATAAACAAAGTCTTATATTTTGGACTGGATTGAGGCAATATATCTCTATTCCTTTTTTTTTTTTGAATTCTTAAATTTACATCATTTTAATAACTATATTAAACACTTTTACCAACTATTAATTGGAAAATAAAGTACTGCGATACACACCACATAATGCACCATGGCATTCAAAGTTTATACACGACTTAGCGAAGCTTCATAAGAGATTATGAGGCTAAGCAGCAACGCTTGACGCGTACGTTATTCTTGCTACATCAGTAGTTGAAGTATAGATATATGCTTTAGCATTACGCAAACAACAACACACCATATATCCCTTATTTTGATTTTACTAACTAAAACTTATATCATATCAATGATGTTACAAAATGACGTAATATTCTAAAACTGAAATATTTCATCTTGTATCATCAAAGGGTAAGTATCAAGAGCAAGTGGTCCAAAGTTAGTAATTCCAGTATCCTCCACAATCTGAAATATTAACCAATAAGGGAAAAGGTCGAGAGAAATGGCTTGAATTAGATTAATATTATTCTTTTTCGTACTCAACGAAAATTAAAGCTATTTTTTAATGAATGTAGGCATTTCATTACCTTGTCCTGGAGATACTTATTTGCAGCTTTGAGTATTCCCTCCTTCAAATTCCAAAAGCAAATAAAGCGTATCAATGGTATACGTTATTTGAATATATGTAAAAGATAAATGGTATATATAAACGAGATTTTTACAATATAGAATGTGTGTGTGTGTGTGTGTGTGTGTGTGAGAGAGAGAGAGAGAGAGAGAGAGAGAGAGAGAGAGAGAGAATCATTTTTTAACATATTTAGTTAAATATACGTTATTTGAATCCTTCCCACCACCAACTAGATTTGCTGATGATCTATTAACAAGAGTTGGTAATCGAACTTTTTAGCCACATGTTTAACAGGTGAGAGCCTCTACCACTTGCATACACCAACCAATTGATTAATAAGATATTCTTTTAATGTTTATCCATGCCATTTAAAAAAAAACTTTAAATTGTACTAATCCTTAATATAATAGCTAGTTAGAGATTAGATTTCATCCTAAATATATATAATATCTCAATTCACTTTTTCTCTCCAATTTATAAGATTTTTCCAAAGCATCCTACTGATTACACGCATTAATTAAGGGGTTTCCATCCAAAAGTCATCATGATAAAAAAAGTATTTTAAAAAGAAACCAACCTATATTGTTACAAATAACTAGCTTAAGTAATTTCTTTAATCTATTCAAATTAGGTATTTAACTCTTATATTAAAAACCAGAGGTAATGTGTATATAGATTACACCAAAAATTTAAAAACAAAATGAAAAAACTTGTAAATATTAAAAAAAAAAGATGTCAGTAATTTGATCTAGGATAGATATCATTGCTTGTAGTAATTTGATTCAGATATATGTATAATGTTGTGCTCATTACTCTATTCAAAAATACTTTCTTAGGAACCCCCTTTCTAAATAATAATAATATTTTTTGAAACAATTTAAGAAATTAAATTCAATACAAAATCTATTGACCATATAAATATAAAAATAACTGAAGTACTACAAAGTTTCATGCTAACCTTGTCCCTCAATGTTTGAATTTCACATAACATGTTATTCATCTGTAAATCCATAAGCAAACATGCATAGTCAAGCTCTTCTTCAAATAAAAAAATAAATATAAAAAAACATAATGTAGTTAATTAAATATTTGAAGTGAAGGATTGCTTTAATTTTTTTTTTTTTTGCGAAGAAATAAAAAAAAGGATTGCATTTTGCTATGTCACCTTCATTGAACGAATATGATAAATCCACATTTCGAGGTACTTCTCCAACACTTGTAATTCCTCCACCGTCATTGTTCCGATCCCCCCTCCAAACAAGTAACTACTCATGATGCAATTTTAATGCATTAATATGTTAGTGGAAATAATAATCGTGGTAACTAGTCAATAAATATTAATTAATCGTAACAATTAGCAAGTATAATTCACTTGAGTTTGAAATACATGGGCAAAATACACAAGGTTTTATTGTCAACTCTTAATTTTATGAAATGTCTTTTCATTCCTATAACCCTAATTTCCTTAAGAAAAAATGCAAGACATTAAATTTTAAATAATGATAAAATTTTCTTATATTCAAACATACTAAGTTTATTTTCTTTAAAATGATAATAATTGGCACAAAAAGATAATTGTTTGAGACTAACAAAGGGTTGGAGAACTAAAAGCACATTTTACAAAATTAAAGGAGTAAATTAAAACCTTATATAAAAGTAGAGAACCAAATGTGCATGTTTGCAAAAATATATATGTCATAGTTTAATTTTCATGTTTCTTTTAAAAAGAATTTGATTTTTCACTCCTGTCTATCTAGTATTTGAGCAAATAGCCGTCAAAATCTTCTTTAATGTTAAAAGATACCTCCAATGATATAAATATAATTTCAGTAAGTATAATTTTTTGTTTATTAAATTCTTGAAATAAATAAGAATTGAATAGTGGTTCACAAAATTCATAGAATTACCTGTAAAACTATACACACATTTGCATTAAAAACAAGAATGAAAATCATGATTTTTTTTTAAATCTCCCATTTCATATTTACAAAATATATCTTAAATTTAGCAAGTTTAAACAATAAACTCATGGTTTGCTAGTCAATATTGTAATTGGAACCAAATTTAGACTCTAATCAAGTACTAAATTGAAGAAAAAATTTTGCAACGAGAAGAGTTTGAATAAAATATATCCTAGATATATAATATCATTAATTAAACTATATAATTTACCTGATTCCCTTTTGCAGAGTTCCAATTTCTTGTTTCAGCACATGGATTTCCTCTTTCGTATCCTACACATGAACATGTTATTACCCTATACTTCAAATATCTGGAGACCCCACACACACACACACACACATGCTCACAACCAAGGAGGATCACCATTTTGAGCTTATAAAACAAATATATGGATGCTAAACTTGCTATAAAACTCCATATAACGCAGGTAGCTAGGGGTGAAAATAGGCCATGTTTGTGACATGCCTTTTTCTTGCTAGAGCCTAGCATGTACAAGGGCCTGGCCTAAAGTTGTTAAAAAGTATGAATTCTTTTTTGAAAAAAAGAGGCTTACATGTCACAGGCAGAATTTAAATAGGTCAAAAAAATCCAAATTATAAAAATCAATATAAATTATCCAAAATAAAAAAATATGATATAAATTTATATATATGAATACATATAGTTATATCTTCAAATTATAATATAAGAATGAAAATAAGCATTATACATAACATAAATTTATATATATAATTTAAATATAATTTTATCTTTTTAACATATAAAAAGTTTTGGTTTTGAACAAATAGGCATGAACTATTTACACATTCAGGCTTTTAAACAGGCATTGGCTTGGCCCTTTTAAAAAAACAAGTTAGGTTAGGCTAGGCTTAACTAAGCTAGCAAGAGGCTTCTGACAGATCATTTGGTTTGTTTTCACCCCTAAATACTTATATATAAAGGCAAGATTAATTTATAACTAAGTCAAGAAAATGGAATCCTTTATTTCCAAGGCCAAATTAAAAATTTCAATTATTAAAATCCTTTTTTATGGGTTGCCTTTATGAACTGCATCAGATAAAATTTTTATTCAGTATTCCAAAGATAATAATGTCATCATTAGTTTAATATTTTTATGAACCTTGCTTGCTAACTTTACAATTTTTATATATAATTTACAACAATGAATTTATTAAAATATTCAAATGCATTGCATATTGTTTTATATATGTAGTAGCAGCAGTAGTAATGTAATTATTTAATGTGAACTAGGTTTAATGATATTGATATAAGTTTTGATATATATTGGTTATGTTATAGGCATATTGAATTATGAAAGCCCTATACCTTTAGGCCTAATTAAAAACCTATTTTATATAGTAAGCTTTAAATATGCTTTCCAGTCGAGTTAGATTTTTAAAATGGTCAGTTTAAATCTTAAAAAAAAAAAACTAAGGCTTTAGCCATTGGGGGTGACTTGTTTAGTTAAAATTTGGCCTATTTATACCTCTAAGCACATCCTTTAGATATTTTACTTATTTTTTAAATAAAAAGTCTCGCAAAATTAATAATGACAATATTCAATATAAAAATGTTAGAAAGCTTATAAAAAATTGTACTATTAAGAAATATTAATTATGCTACTTATTGTTGATATCCCATGTAGTGTAGGGGTATATAGAGAAAATGATGTAAACACTAAGAGAAAAAAGAAAAGAGACGGAAAGAGAGAGAATCAAGAGGCAAAAGGAGAGGAGAGAGAACAAGAGAAAAAGGAAGAGGAAACAAGGAAGACAAGAGAACAAAGAAGAGAGGAAGTAATTGTATCTGGATACTTCAATAATCAAATCTACCGTACAAAATAAACCTAGATACACTTGTAGGAGACAACAGCAACAAATGACAAAATAGCATAATACTATTATTTGTTTACCACAGCTTTAATTCCTACAGTACTATGACGTATGAGTTCCATATTTTTAAGATAAGAAATGCAAAAAAAGAAAGAAAGAAAGAAAGAAATTTTGGGAATCTAAGAAAGCTTTTCCTTCTATCATAAATCTATATAGAAACCAACAAACGAAATCGAATCTAACAAAAAAGTAGAAATTATGTAGTGGAAGAATTTCTTGTGACTCATAATAAAGAATTAACTTGTCATGTGGAATATGTAACAACCCATACGAGTTTAATTATTTTTTAATTTCTTGGGCGAATACATATATATGCGTTTCATCTTTTGTATGATTGGTCACACCTCACTGACACGTAATTACTATTCAATAACTAGACAACACAAACAAGTCAAGAATCTGATACTTGTCACTCTTTAATATGGGGGCGACTAATTTAAATTATTAAGAGTTTAAAAAACTGTAAGAAAAAATGAAAACCGCATCATTTTTGTACATGAAATATCAAAATGCCGCGAATTTTGTAGAGTCAGATGATAAAATGGAGGGAAATCACACCACGGCCTTGGCCAGTGAAAATAGTATTTGAAAAATCTCATAACCTATCAACAAGAAGTAAAATCACAGTATAGATAAGTGAAAGTGGCATTAATAAGTTATGAGACTTCAAAATATTATTTTGTTTGCCTGGAACCTTCTTGTAATTTCCCCAACAAAACACAAAAAACAAAAACATTTGGGAAAGGGACGAACCCAATCGAACATACCGGCATATATATAAACACACATATATATAGAGAGTTTGGGTACCTGTGGATGCGATTCATTGATGGTTGGTTCAGGTTCAAGCTGAGCCCCACGAGTGAACTTCGTGTACCTCTCCAACAGCCCTTGCATTGTTCTTTAATTTCGTAAACAAAAACCCATAAACCAGAAGCGAGAGAGAGAGAGCGAATTCAGTTTTGAGACATATAAAATAGGAGTGTGTGTGTGTGTGTGTGTGTGTGTGGGCGCGCGCGCGCACATGCTATCATTGTTAGTCGACTGATATTGAAAGACTTTAGATAACATATACAATACAAGTGTACACACACACGGGGACAAATAATATCAGTTTATATGTTGTTACTTTCTTAAGAAAAATTATTTCAATATTACTAACGTACCAAAGAACTTAAAAGACAGACAATAGATATAAGATGTTGTCCATCAATACTATCACAATATAATTATCCATTTGATAAAAAATTATCATGATCTAAAGCAATAATCAAATGATAATTATAAATACGCAACCATTAGTTTACATGCATCGTGAATATTGTATATTTATGGAGAGAGGGCAGTGGAGAGAGAAAATATACAGCGTGAGGATATATTTATGACTTTTTTTTTGCCCGAGAGGATATATTTATGAATGAGATCTAGAGAGAGACTGATAGACAAAAACAGTGACATATATATATAGAGAGAGAGAGAGACGGACCCTTGGGTGGCCAATTCGTATAGCTTGCCGTGGGCGGAGAAAATGAGGAGGCCAATTTCAGCATCGCAAAGCACAGAAAGCTCCTTAGCCTTCTTCAGAAGCCCTGCTCGGCGCTTGCAAAAGGTCACTTGCCTGTGCACTGGGTTCTCAATCCTCTTCATCTGAACCTTTCCACGCACCATAGTATCCGATGATGATGATGATATATATCTATATATATATCGATCAATCGCTCTCAGAGAGAAAAATAGAAAAAAGGATTTAATTCAAAGAAAGTAACAGTGTATTAATTTGTGTCTGTTTGTGTTTTGATCGATCTTCGACACTCTCTGCACACAACCTCCCACTAGTTTGAACTAGCTTCGAGGAAGATGCCTCTGCCTCACTCTTTCAAGCTATCTCGCTTACCTTCTCATTTTCTCCCACCCAACCCCCTTTTATACCTCTCTTTGTTTTCCTCACCCTCTCGCTTCCTAGGGTATAATTAATCATATATATATATATATTCAATCATGTTCCCCAAAGGAATCTTAATATATATCCACTTACACACGCGCCTTTTGTTACATTTCATCAGTATTCTTAATTAACGTCTTAACAATCTCTGTACTGTGTTCGGAACATACAGTAATTTTTTAAAACAAAACTTTTCGTATTCTATCTATTATATTCAAAAATAAAAAATACAACGGGGTTAGGTCTAGTAGAAGGAGTTCATTCCTCATAACACGATAAACCAAAGTTCAAATCGCACTAGAAGAAGTTTTAACGTCCTAAATTTTGAGAACTCATAAACTTAGCTATCCTGAGCCTTAAGATCATTCAATAGGCACTAGTGGAAAATGTGCTTTTTAGACTGCATAAAAAACGCTATTTAGACTACACAAAAGTTCAATTTAGATAAGACATTAGAAGGTAATACTTTTTAAACTGTATATATGTGCGGTCTAAAAAATAAGACATTTAGATTGCATCTAACAAGCAAAGTAGGGAGTAGCTATAGACCTGTTAGGGGTAAAATAGGGAAGAAAACAAGGCGAGGCACAAAATTCATAGTATTATAAACTTGTTTGCATAGATTCAAAAAATCACATTCACACGACTAAAACAAAACTCCTTTACAACTTATCTCGTAAACTGTAAATCATGTTAGAAAAGTAACTTTTACCTTTAATTCAAATAGGCGCTATATTGTTTGCTACAATGAACAAGTGCAACACATCGTTTCATAAATGTAGCACCTTAGCCATAGCGAACGCATGATATAAAAGAATCCTTGAACAAAAAATTTTGCCATTCGGCCAAGGAAGATAATTTGGGGTATAGAAATTCTCTCTACTAGAGCACAAACCAAGATCCTTTTTGAAGCAATTTTTAAAACTTCATTCATTTGAGTAAGTCAATCTATATGTTTTAGAAGAATTATAGGTATAGATTTGATTGGTTTTGGGATATGAGATTGGAGAATTTGATAATATTCGAGCAAAACATTGTTATGGCTTTCTTTCTTTAAAAATCCTTTATTTTATTTATGATGGAAGAGATTAATCTAAGATGTTGAGAGGTGACAAATTCTTAGATTAGTACCATTTCAAGAACTCTAAGCCAATTTTATTACTCAAGGATGTTGAAAAGGCAAACATAGAAATTAATGTTGATTTTTTTATTACTTGATAACCTAGATTAGTTATAGAAGTGACATTGCAAGCTCGTATTTTGAGTCCTTTAGAGTTACTTATTGTGTAGAAGAGTTGTAACAAGTAACTATATTCCTTTTAATAGCATGACTGCTGTGCTTTCATAAGTTTTGTGAGCTAGCAACCTCTGTTTTAAGACTATAACTTACGTATATGATTTCTGGTTCCTGTGGTATGGTTTGAAGATATATGTTTTATGAAAGTACTAGTAGATTGTATTGTATGACAACAACATGATTCTACATAGTTGATAATGAAATTCTGTGACTGCTAAATATATTTGCATTTTATATTATGTGAATAAGAGACATGATATGAGGGAGTTGAGATTGGTTATTGGTGCCATGTGGTTTGCCACGATACTATCGACTATGGTTGGCTCTTTGTTCCAAACAATGCTTGGGTATGTAATAACTCTTAGAGGCTGGGCCCTATTGATACCTAGTGGCGGCTCCATTAAGATGAGAGAACCTATAGACATTGTGTGCTATGTCGACTTGGCCAGTCCATATCATCCTAGACATAGGGTCAACCGGTAGAGATAAGGAAAATATATAATGTGGGAAATACAAAATTCAAGGCATAAGCTACATTTGGCCATGATTCCATGTGCATGAGAAAACTATGAATTGTGATTACTTATAACATGTCATATATATGATGAATTGTGATTACTCATAACATGTCATGTGTGTGTGTGTTGTACTCATTTGCTATTGAAATTATCCATAGACCACCTCACAAGCACTTAGTTATTACATTACTACATAATAGTGCTTTAACATTACCTTTTAATGTTGGTTAAACATGAAACAACATCATTAAAAAGGTTAATGAGTAGCTGAAGGACCAAATATGGGAGGAAATTTTTCTTTATTCTAACTTCTATTTCTATTATACTATTCTTTATTAGTCACTTACATGGAACTTACTTGTATGTGTGTTTGTAGCTCACTTACAACATCCTTGCTATTGAGGAGGTGAAGAAGGCTATGAAGAAGCATGCTAATGATAAATGGAGAGACTTCAAGACCAAGTTCACTTACATATAAGGGAAGAAGAGGCATCTACATCATAAGGATGATTACTCCTTCGTTAGTGAAGAAGTGTTGGATAGGTTTAAGAAGTCCTATGAAGACCCAAAATTTTAGGTATATTTCTTTGATTATTGACTTAATTTATTGTGCTCTTGAGTCACTAAACTAACTTTGTCCCCTTTGTAATTGTTTTGCAGCAATTGAATTAAGAGACTATATAGAGGTAACCCAAAAATGTTTATAAAAATTTTATGTCTTGCATGGGGTACAAGGGACTAGAGAAGCAATTGATAAGCAGCTAGTTCAAGGATCAACTATCTGTTGAGTCCAAACCCACTATTGCATCTCTACCCCAAGAACCACTTCTCACCAAGCAAAATGGAAGGCGGTAAGGGTCAAAGGGGGTTAGGATTCACTCTGGAGGCTACTACTGTTGCTGAATGGCTTGTGAGTTGTTAAGTTATTTTGTTAATGAGTTCTAATGTTGTATGCAATTTTAATTTTAAATGAATTTATTATTTATATGTAGGATTTACTTGAGAAGCGGGCTTCCCAAGGTTCTTTCACACCTAGTAGAAGAATGGATATTTTATCAACAATAGCCAATGGGAAATCATATCACCCTATACATGTTTTTGGGGTTGGAAAGGGTGTTAGCATCAAGAAGTGGCATATCTTCACCAAGATCCTCTTTCAACATAGTTCTGAAAGAGGAGTTTGATGCACGGTTGAAAGAGGAGAGACAAAAACTTGAAGCTCAGCTTGAAAAGAATTTTGAAGAAGAAATCCAAGAGCTCAACAAACTATTGGAAATTGTGTCTTAAGGCCAATCATTGTACTTTAAGTATTTTAATTAATGAATTTTTCATTTTCATTATCATAAGATCTTTGCATGTTTTGTTATGATAAATTGTCATTGGATAAATCATAGTGATTATTCTAAATATCCATGACCGATCATCTACGTGAGAGCAAAGATAAAATAAGGCCATTATGACTTTGAAATGTATGGAGATACTAGTCAAAGTTATAAGCATTTATAAGAGTACAACATGTTGGGCAGACTTGCTGTGAGATAACTCCATGGATTGATGTCATAAGCTTGTTTCACAAATGACTATGTCACTATGTCTTTTGACTTGAGATAATCATGGATTCCTACATGAGAGTAGCTCAACTTTGACCTAGTCAAAAGTTACTTTTGACCGAGTGATAATAAAGACTATGTTCAGGTTTAGTGGATTCCATGTAGATGAATGTGAATGGTAAAGATGGGATTTATGCCTCACATTAGTATAGAGATATTGCAGGGCCTCTCAATCAATTTGTCTGAGAAATATGTGGCCATACTATAATGGAAAAGTAGTTTCATCTCTTTAGTCAGACTACGTAGTGGATTCCATGTAGATGTATGCAAATGGTAAAGATGGGATTTGTGCCTCATATTAGTGCAGAGATATTGCAAGGCCTCTCAATCAATGTGTCTGAGAAATATGTGGCCATACTATGATGGAATGGTAGTTCCATCTCTTTAGTCAGACTACTTAGGGATCGAAAAGGCAATGGTTAGGAATAGGAGGATGACAATCTTCATGCCTCATCCTTGATCGAAATATCACGTGACAAAAGGCATGTGATATGGTTGAATGATAATTTGTATTGGTTTACAGATCCTCATGTGAATTGGGTAGTAGTAATGTCTTACTAGAGGCCACTTACGACTTGTAAGCTAGTATAGTTATTGGCCCACTGTCAACTTCATATGGGCCTACAGAGTCGCATAGAAAATGGTCCAACACAAGCTGAAATGTCCAGATTCATTGAATCAAGATTCAATGAATATTATTGGAATGATATGTATATTTATAAAAATTCATTTATATATATAATATATATTTTTCGTGTATATATATGTATATATTACATATATTGATATGTATATATTATATATATGATAGAGATATAATATTTCAGATTTCTTTTAAAAGATAAGATGTTGGATTTAATTTATAAAGATATATTAAATCTTGATCTATCTTGATATTATATCTTATTTCAATTTAAGGAGCTAAATTAATTCTTATCCTCATTTGACTCTTTATCCAAATTAAATAAATTGGTTAAATTATATCTATTGGACATATTTAGATAAAATCATCTTTATTTAATTTCTCAGATTTAAAAATTTCTAATAAGATTTGAATTTTGAAATAGATAAAAGATAGATTTCAAAATTCAACAAGATAAGATCTAAATATCTATAAATAGATGGTCAGAGCTTTCCATTAAACACACATCTAAAAAAATCAGAAACTTGTGAGAGAAGCAGAGAGTGAGAATGAGATCCAAGAATTGGACACATAAGCGCTAGCACATGTTCATGTTGAAAAAGCCACTAGTGTGGATACCGATAGAGGAAGCTGATCATAGTTGTTGGCTTCTTGAAACTGAACAAGAAATAAAAGAAAATGCTCCAAGAAAGGTATAATTATTGACTTAATGATTTAAAAGCCTTCAATAGATCCAAGGAAGGGATTAGAAAAAATTTCTTATTCCGATGTGCCCTCCAATCCTATCACAAACACCATGCCCAGGCACTCAATGACCTGTGACTTAAGTTAGGTTTGAGTTTGATGCATTTAAAAACTTCCTCCTTAGTGGGCAACTAACATTTAGAACTGAACCTTCACACACGTAATTAAAATTGTCACTTAAATTAAGGGTTCCTTTAATTTGTCTACATTCCTATTGACTTTATTTTATTTCAACATTATAGGGTTCACCACTTGTTAAATTTGGGAAGGACAGTAATAACATCCAAGCACAGTTTACTGACCCCAAGCCAGGACCCACTCAATAGAATGGAATTGCTTGTTTCTTGTATTTGGACAAGTCAACTGAGTGAATTGTTGCTTATGGCTTCATGTACCCTAATGATACAACAATCCACCATCAATAAATTAAGCAAGACCAAGTTAAAGTAATGGTGGTAGTAGCTTGGGAAGGTCAATCAGAATCAACAGTGTAGGCCAAGAAATAGAAACTTTCATTACTTGCCCAAAAATTCTTGTAGGAAGTTCTGTAACTACCAATAAGCTTGTGCAATTAAAGTTACTAGCTACTCAGTAGGTATGAGAGTGTATGTTCTATTGCAGCCACTAAGTCTGGAGCCCCAGCTTTTACTTGTTGGTTATGATTTTGCATAGACATACCCTACTTTTTCCATGCTCCAAGATTTTGTTAGTCATCTTGATCGTGCACTCTCAGTTAAGATGCTACACAGGGTTGTTGAGGATATACAATATGATTTTCCACTTGATAGGAGAGACATCATGGGGATTGACAGTTTGAGCACCTATATTTTTTCTCATACCAGAGAATATGATTATGTAGGTTTCCTAGAGAGTACCACATTGGTTTGATTCTCTTGGGAGACAACCAATCACAGAAACCAAGGACATTTTTGGAACGTTAGTTTACTTTCTTCCACCTTAATTTATTTGTTGTGAAGTTAATTACATGTTCTAATATATTATCTTTTTTTTTATTTGATGTTAGGGACATGAGAGTTGGAAAGCTATACATCATTCAAGATGAAGAGAAGAATCCAGGGAAGAAGCAGAAAAAGAAAAGTCTAGAAAATGTCAAATGGATCTATCCAAAAGTAAGTTTACTATTTACAAAGCATTTGTTTTTTAAACATATCATTTTTTAATAGTCATGACAAAAGTATTTTTTTAGTATCAGCGTCAACCTAGCATTCTTGGGTGTGGGTATTATATTTTCTGATACATGCATGATATCGTGACCATTGGGGTTAATGTTGACCTTAATGAGGTAAGTTATACCAAACAGATTCATTAACATTCATCACAGTTTTACTTATATTTTCTCTATAATTTATTTCTTTCTAATTACTTGCAGACTTTTGAAGACCCCACTCCTTATACACAATAACAAATTGATGAAATTCACGACAACTTAACTGATATATTGATTAATGAAGAAAAGTGGTGGTAGAGTAGGTTGTACATATATATAGTTTTAATTTCCTCTTACCTTACTTAGCTTGTACATTTTGCAGGGATTTTTCATTTCTTCTGCACATAAGGCACCTATGGAGTAACACAGCCATGTTTATTCACTGGTGCCACTAGGTCCATTTGCATTTTTTCAATTTGTTTATTCACTTCTATATTTTGTTGTTTCGTGTGCTTGTTGTCTCATTCAATTTAGTTTTACATTTACCATGTTCTTCACCACTATGAACGCGTCATTCGATGCAATGAAAAGTCATTTTTGATAAAATGAATGGACTGTTGATTTCTTTGGGCATCTCTATGTCAATTGTGTGGCAAACATGTCAAACAAAATAGTCATTTCATGAAGTCCAACAATAATTTAATGAGTTATTGTCAATTCCTTTTTAGTTCTTATGTGCTATTTGTGTGAATTTCATATTAAATAACAAGATTGCACCTGTCTAAGCATCTTTACTATCATGGTTAGGAGCTAATAAATATCATAATAACCTTGATTTTTGAATCATACTTGCTTCCTTTTCTAACAAGGTTAACTCAATAAATTATTTAAAATGTACTATGTCATTTTATTAGATTTCATACATGTGCGTGTATAGTATTTTAGCTAAGGTAACTAATGAGAGACATGGTATGTTATAGAAGAAGTCATATTTAGTACCTAATAGTGTTTCAAATATAGTTTATCTTGATTTGTCATTAATGGCACATTAACTTGTAAGTTAAGTCATGTTTACTTGCCATTAGTGACATCATGACCTATCTTACCCTTGTCAATTGTGCACCTTGATTAGCCATTAACGGCATATTGACTAGTCAATTGATGCAAACTTGTTATTAGTGGCACCCTGACTTGTTATCATGATACATTGATTTGTTAATTGACAATTATTTGAAGATTTCCTGGGACTTGATGGCATTACTTTTCTTACTTGGAACCTATTTTTTTTGGGAGAATGACACTAAAGTCCCAACCAAGACAATTAATAATTAAAAAGTCCCATAACATTTTCAAATGATTTAGAAGTCCCAAGGGACCTTAGGGTAAGAGATTGTTACTATGCAAGTACTAAACTACCCCTTTTAATTTAAAAGAAAACCTGAAGAAAAATGAAGGGATTTGTGCTCCCATTCTCAGCTCCATCTCTGTAGCCCTCTCTTCTCTAGTTTTTGTCTTCTTGAATTTCATTCTTCTAATGCAATGGGCATCGAGATCGACGTTGCTTCTGGGAGGTATTTCGAAAACAGAGTGAGCAACTTGTTTTCTCAAGTATATAACATAATTTTCACTTTATGATTTGGTTTTGAAATGTTCTCTTTCTCAGATTTGCCAAACCTAAGGTGAAAAGGATCGAAAAGTTACTATTCAAAATCAGAAGAAAGGAAGAGTTTCAGCAGGTAAGATCACTGGCATCCTTTTCATTGATTTTGTTGATTTTTGTTCCTTTCTCGAATAATTTCTACTGTAGTTTTTTTTTCTGATTTAAATACCTTCAGTATGTTTTTAACCACCAAATAAACTTGAACCATATGTCAATGATCTGTCTAATATTCTATGCGGAAGTGAATTACTGTTGGTTTATGGTAATATACCTCTCAAATCTTGTATTGTTTAATTTAACTTATTGGTAAAGTTGTGGGACTAAATAGAAGTTTGTGTCTGATGCTATTTGCACTCTCTTCTTTCTATTTGTTATCTTTTCTTAAGTATGATGTGGTTTCTCCTTCATTTTGATACAAGCACAAATTGTTGCAAGGGAAAGCACCTATGTAGCTAAAGTAAAGAATAAAATGAAAAGTCAAATGTTGTAGATGGTCCTAGTGTTGCAGTCTTGCAGATGAAAAGTAATCTGTGAAGTCAAAAGTATAACAAAGTTCTCTCTCACCATTACTCTCTTGGATAATAAGCTAGTAGAGAAATGAAATGGATCTCTCATCCAAAGTATATACAAAGTTCTCTCTCACCATTTGAGTGTAGTTTATTGTTAAAGCTTTACTAGTTGATGTAAGAATGTTGAACAAGTGCTACAATTATTGTAATATCACTTCAATGAAATGAAAATATGTATCTTCTCCATATCTTTGTCCATAACTTTTGGTATGTTTTTCGCTTGTGACCAGTTAAAATATGTATTAGTTGATATATTTATAATCAAAATGTATTATGAAAGTATCTATAAATTAAAATTGAATTATACATAACTTTATA
>QFDD01003407.1:0-18370 GCA_006871305.1 Vachellia collinsii | reverse complement strand
AGTTGCTCTGCTTACTATATTCGGAAGCCTGATCAGCAAGCAGGGAAATCAAGCGCTGACCTTTGAACACGGTGGTCAGGCAGTGAGTAGTCTTGTGGCCCATATAGAAAGGCTGCATGTGGTTGCAACCGAACCTGGCATCCTGGTACAGACCCTTGGCTTCAACTTAGTCGCAGTAAATGATGAGCCTTCTGTTGGGGTTGCGGATGCTCATGTTGAGAGCAAGATTGAATTGGAGTGTGTCATTGCTGGTGTAGCTGAACTCGGTGAGGGAGGCGTCAGTGACATGGAATCGGACCTTGTTTGGTTGGACGATGAGCCAGAACGCCAAGGCAACTGCCCCGATGAAAATGACTGTGATACAGAAGAGGATGAAGATACCGCAACAAAAGCAGTCACCGTGATACAGAAGAGGATGAAGATGACGGTGATACAGGCACCGTTCAAATGGGAATTGGTCTTGGCCATTTCATAGAAGAAAAGAAAATACGAGAAGGAGGAGGAGGAGGAGGAGTGTGGGATTTTATGCACTTTAGCAGAATTGGGTGGGTCTGTCTGGAAATACCCAAGAAATCCTCCTATTGCATGAAGGTTTCCAATTGTAAGTTGTACATGTATGAAGGAGAAGTATGTGATAAGAGAAAGGACGGATCAGCTACGCGTTGGGCTCGAGCGGCCATTTCCGGATTGGTGAAAGTGTCGAGCCAGATGCGAGACTTCTTGCAAGGCTTGCGAATCTCCAACACCCATTTCCCCAGCTTCACATTCTGACGCCATGGCAGTGTAGGAGCTTGCCGAAAGAGTGGAATAGTAGCAGCTGAAGATGATGTCTAACGGAGTTTAAACATTCCGTTAATGAGATGGAAATTGCTCCATTTTTAATACATTAGTGTTCAAATTGCACCTTTAAATAGTTTAGGGTGCTGAAACTATACTTTTAGTGACGATTATTTTATCGCCATCTAATTAAAAGTGACTTTCAGTGTCAACTTTTTTTTTTGTTGGTTGCTATCAATACTTTCAGCAATAGTTACTATGGCAGCGACTTTTTAGCGGTGACAAAATGAGTCACTACTGAAAATCAATTTTTTTCTAGTGTATATCATAGCTACCTCTAAGATCATTGCCTGGGTAAGCATCACCTAACTACGTAAGTTTTTATATGTATCTATTGTATGAAGTTTGAAAATTGAATTAAGCAAGTGGAATAAACAATTTCAATTGATAGAGTATTTCATTAATTTTTTTAAAATTTTATATGTATATATACCCTACTAGAGGAGGCAATTATATTGGAAGTACTTCATCTAGTCCACAGTATAAGTCATTTTAATTAATTTATCATAAATAGGAAACGGTGATTAACTCATTAAATCTATCGTAAATTGAAACATTCTTCCAACTTTACTCATATAAAAGGAGTCTTTGAAAGAGAGAGACAAACACAATGAGTCACATTTAAGCATTACTTACAATGGCAAAATTGGAAATTAGCATTAATTATTTTGTAAGTGACTTTGTATTGTGGAAAATATTATGGACTGGAGGGAGTAGGTCAGATATTAAATATAGATGCTTCTCCCTACATAATTTTGATATAGGTTTACTACATTGTAAAAGACTAGCTCCTTCCACCAAATCCAATTTCTATTGGTAGGTTTCCTTTTAATTTAGTTCTTCATAAATCTATTACATATTATGTATTTCAGGTTAAGAGTTATTTTTATCTCAGAAGTTTTCACAAAACTTCATTAGGCATCCGGAAGTTTTTTTAGTCTCAAAAGTACTTAGGAAGTTTCATTCCGTATCAATTTTGCCTCGAGTTAACGGATCCCTAACTGAGCCAAACAGTCAATATTTGTTAACCAGTTTTGCTGACGTGGCATTCACCTCAATTTTTTTTTCAACTTAGACTTCCAAATAAAAAACTTTCTTAAAAAAAATATTCTTCCTCCTCCTCCTTTGTGGGTTGCTCACGTCTTCCAGCTCACCCATCTTCTTCGGCGGCCATGTGCAAGTATGATGTTTGGATCTCTGAACCGTTATATGTCTCTAAAAGTTAGGCCCGTCTTCTTCGTTAGATGGGTCTGATCGGTGACCCGTCATTGTCCTAGGGGAAAGCTCTAATGATCTTAGAGAAATGGCCTATGAAGAGTTCGGCCCATGGCTTCTATTGATAAACCGAGTTGCCCACAATAGGGTGAAACTTCTGGTTGAATCACCGGCATTTCCTGATCAAAATTAGATGGTAACGACCATCTCGGTGACTTGAAAGTGTGCACTGGTCAGTCTCGTCGTCATCATTATAAGTCTACTTCTTCTGTTTGTTCTCCATTCCATTCTGTGCACTCGGTCACCTCAGAGAATGGCTCATTTGAAATAGCCATAATCAAGTTATTAAGTCAAGATGCGATAATGGCAATGGATCCTCGATTACTAATGTTGCCTTCTCCAATAAGCCGCCTTCAGGGAATAATTGTAGAAGCCTAGATGAATATTAAAAAAAATTGAAGAGCAAAAAAAATTGAAAAAAAAAACATTCTTCTTTTTCTTCAACGTTGCTGAATTGTCAGTCTAATATGTTGCAAGCAAAGTGAGCGAAGTGGGAATTGCACAAGCGAAGCATGCGAGAAAAAAAAAACATTTTCTCCGACGATAGTATGTTGTCAGCGAAGAAGGAATTACGTGGAGGTGAGGGAGATGTTCCCTCCTCCTCCACGATGTTGGATTTGACAGGTCGAAGAAGGTATGGTGAGGAAAAGGTGACCGATAAAGCAAGAGTCGTTGCGGTCTACTTCAATGCAACATAGAGAAGGAAGAAGAGAATATTTTTTTTAAAAACTTTTTATTTGAAAGTCTAAGTTGGATAAAAAAATGAGGTGGATGTCAAATAAGTAAAACTGGTCAACAAACATCAACCATTTGACTTAGTTAGGGATTCGTTAACTCAGGGCAAAATTGATACGAAATAAAACATTCCTGAGGCACTTTTGCGGACAAAAATACTTTCAGATATCTAGTGATATTTCGTGAAAACTTACAGGATAAAAATGACCTTTAACCTTATGTATTTCCTTTTTTTTCTTTTCTTTTTTATTTTATTTCAGTTGACACATGCATATGCTACCATGTATGTTGCTTAATTCGTTTTTATCAAACTTGGATTCTCCAACTTCTTCTCTACTTTGTATATCAAGGATTAGATGAAAATTTGAGTCGTCCATAATTAGCATTTGATAAAATAAGTTGACTAAATTTAGTGGTTTGAATTTACTTATTTCTTTATATTTTAACATTTATTAATTAATTTTATAAAATATTAAATTAAAGTTGAACCATTCAAATTTTAATCCAGCAATTAAGATGAGAAGTGGAGAAGAAATGAAGGGAAAAGGAAGCTGAGAGATTTCAATTAATCCATATTGGAACACATCTTTTCGTGGATCAAATCTTCCTCCAACGTCCATTTAATTTCGTTTCTCCTTCAATAAATTCCCCAAAAAAAATCTTATTTGAACAATACCAAGTTGGTAGAAGAGATTTTCTCTTTGAATTACTTTGATATATTCCATATTATTCAAAATCATTCTTTGATTACTATTCAAAAGTGTAATATCGAGGTTTTTGATAACTGGATATAAATGCTAAACGAGTAGCCAAAGATTAATTAAGAGTCTAGAGGATGAAATGAAGAGCCATTTTCTAAATTCAAGGGCATTTTGGTGAATTAAGAAAAGTTAAAGGGCATTTTGGTCAAAGTTTGACCAAAATATCTAAAAAACTTTCAAGGCATCAAAAGATTGAGAAAAATTCACTTATCAGTCAGTGAGGCCTAGTTTAGGTTAAAATGACAGAAATAATCTTTGCGAGAATTTTAAGAGTTATTTAATATTTGGATATTTAATAAATAAATAATTCAATATAATTATTTAAAGTATCTAGAGGCCTCATATATTTGATTTCAGAACATGGAAAAAAAGCTTGAAAATTTTAGTAATTGATAAAATTGTTTCCAAGAGAAAGTCGGAAATAGTTTCCTGATTTGGAAAGAAAATAGCCTGGGAAAACCCCGAATTAAGGTTTTCTTTGAAAATTAATTAAAGACATTCTAGAATAAAATTTGAGAAAAGAAAATTCATAGGAGTATCAGATGAATTTAGAAAATTTTTAATGCTAATAAATTAGTTAAGTGATTAAGGGTTTACCGAAAAGTATTTTCAATACCATAAAGTAATCTTGTGGAGCTTAAAGTTTTTGTAAAGAAAGTTGTGGGGTCATAAACTTACCACTTGTAATGTTCACATTTCAAGAGGAAAAGAAGATAAAATATCATAGACAAATAATAGAAGATATCAGTAGAAAGTTACTTTATCAGTTCAAGTGTGTTCCACACCAATTAACATATGTCTTAACTTTACTATTAAGTATTCCATGGCTTCAAAATAGCCCATTTTTGGGCAGCAAACAGCAAGAATAGGGAGAGAGGTTGTGAGGTTGAGAAGAGGATGGAAAGGAGAAATTTCAAGCCTAAAATTCAAGGAAGTTAAATTGCAAAGGAGTGATTGTGACAAGTAAGAAAGAAATTCATAAGTTCAAGTCCAAAGTCAAGGAAAAATTAAAGAATAAAGGTAGTAAATTCTCTAACCTTTACATTTACATTGCCATTAATTGTTGATTTTGTGATTACCAAATTAATGCTATGTTGAGTGATGTATAAACATGCAAGTTCTTGCTTGATGCTTGATGATGATGATATGCCTTGGCAAAGTGTGAATTTATAACACTTGAAGGTTAGTAATGCATGTTTAAGTTCCATGGCTTGTTATTATTGCACAATAATAATTATGCATGTTGATGTGATAGTTAGAGATATTTGCTATTGAGATTCCATGAATCTCATTCTCCCAAAAACATACCCTCTTAGGTCAAAGTCCAAGAAGTGAAAGTAAGGAGATTGAAGACCAAGGTGGGTGGCTTTCATTTTTCTTTTTTTAAAAAAAAGGGGTGCACATGTATGCTTATTAAATTATGTTAAATTTCGTGCAAATGTATGTTAAACCCCTACAAAGCCAAATACATTATATGTGCTGTGTAGACATGTAAAGCATGTTAATCCATGTTGTCCTAATGAGATGTGTATAGAGAGAAAAGAAACAAGCACGTTGGAGAGAGGAAAAAGTGTCCAACACCCTTACTTAGGCCTAAGTTGAGGAAGTGATGAATCTGAGCAAACCAAATCCAAATAACTTGATATTTTCCACATAAATAGTGACATGACAAGCTTTAAAATTATCCAAAGTTGGCTTGATTTAGAGTTTTGTGTTGAAAGTTGTGATTGTCCAAAGTTATAAGAAAAATTTGGAAAAATGACCAAATGAACAGTGTTTTTTCACTAATTATTCTGTATTAATTGATCAAGAAATTGGACAAATTGATTTTTTTTTCCCTATAAGAAATTTGATAAGCTTTATTTAGAGACTTGAACAACTTAATTTTGATTTTTCTAAAATTAGTTATGAATTTACAAAGTTGGCAAAAAATCTGAAATTTACCAAGTGAACAATACTAATGAACAGTAAATTGTACAAAGTTTTAAAATTTCAATGGGTTAACCAATTCTAAGCATTGAAAGGCCTTAAATTGGTTCATAATTGGTCTCTAATATAAAATGAAGTAAGCTAAGGAATGTGTTATTGTTCACACCGCAAGCGCAAGGGTCGCATCAAGTAATAAAGTAATCAGTAGAGTATTGTTCCCACGAGGATTTGGTTCCGAATCCCCGGTTAAGCAATGATTATATCACTTTCACCTAAATTGAGTGATACAAATATCAAGAGTGGATGAAAACTGTTTCTAAACATATATATATATATAAATAAGTGATTCATGGACTTCAAGGATAAGATGGGACCTAGGATTATTTATCCCCTTGTATTTCATAACATTCAATTAACCTCCTCTCAAAGATAATTTCAATGAAAAATGTGCTAGTCTAGAATTCAAAGAGTACTTGTAAAAGCTCTTTCAAGTCAAAAACAAGTGTTTAATTCCATTAATTGCTCAATCTTTTGTTACAATTAATAAAACCCAATTTTCAAGCTCCAATCCTAATGTAACTATGTAAGGCTAACAAGTATATATATATATATATCTTGCCAACAAAATCATCCATTCATCATGTGAATTTCAAGTTCCTACACCATTTTACTCAAGTTCTACACTCAAACTAGCCCTCTCAAGAATCAATTAAGTGAATCTCACATCTAAATGGTGATCAAACATTTAGAAACATTAAACAAAGAGTAAAATGAACACATGTATATCATTAATCACAAAAGGAGAGGAGAAATTTAGTGTTAATCCATACAAGGGTTCAAAATAATCCTAGAAAAAAGTATTTAGCCACTCATGTTCAACAAACCCACAAGAAAATACATATATATCAGGCCAAATATCGAATCAAGACTAGAGAAGGAAAGATGGAGATGAAAAACCAAGAAAAGAAGCTCAAATCTCTTCAAATTTTCAAAACCCACTTCAATCTCTACCAAGAAGTAAGCCTTAGCACAGCAAAATACTCCCAAATGCTCCCCAAATGTCCACAATGTCGGGCTGTTTCAGGTTTTTGCCTTAAAAATCCGATTTTTAGCTCATTATTGATGTTGTTCGTTTTGCTGTCAAAACTGGGCTGTGGCGAAACTGTTTTGAGCTGCAGCGGAGTTTGCCTCTGGTTGATAATGTGTTGCAGCCAAGATAATTGGGCCGCAGCTCGTTTTGCCTCTGGAAAATAAGTTCTTCACCTCAAATTAATGCATTCTACCCATAAATTGACCTTCATTTCTTCCTCTTTGACTTTCCTAATGTGGTTTTGAATCAACTTTGGTTTCCAAATGCTTCTAAGTTAATTCCAAGTGGCTTGCAACATATTCTTTTTCTACCAAAATATACCTTGCAACATGATAAAATTTATGAACTCTTAATAAGCAAGGATAAGAGCCAAAATATGCACAATTAAGCAATAATGTGCAATCAAAAACCTTATGCACATTTCCTATCTTTGAGTATTCAAAACATGTATAACAATACCAAAAATGTATCAAAATGTAAGGAATATGCATTAAAATGACATGAGATTCCAGAGGTTAACAGTTACAAAAGGAAAGCTAGGTAAAGAGGGAAATATGAAAGGACAATTTTGTCTTTCGTAGATGTCATCCAAGTTTTTAGAGGACCTCTCCATAAGTTATCATTTTCTTTTTATGACTCAATTAGTATCCATCATTGGATTCTATTTCTAAATATCCGAACAACTAATTAATTTGATTTGCAATTGTGTTGACTCACAATGAAAGCTATCATCTCGCTACCATTGAGTAATTATTGCAACTACATACTTAAGGTTTAAATATAAGACCATTGATTAATCTGAAACAATTCCTTCTTATAATTGATGATGATGAGGTCATGATGCTTGTGTTGGTGAATCTTGACAAGCTTCGGTGAAGTGGATTCTCAAGAGCGATTGCAGCAACTTGAGCTTCTTGATGATGATGGCGTCCATTTTTATCATCTGAAACCAAACGAGGTTTCTTATTTGAGGAATTATTGATTAATAAACACGTACTAGTAAATATAGATAAACATTTTAAACTTCTTGTTAAATTTAAATGGCATCCAATATCAACTTTTTATTTTTACGTAGAGCATTCAATATCCTTGACTCACCTCACTTTAACTAGGAGAATTTATTGGGATTTTAGACTAATTTAGATCAAGTCGGTCATAACCACAAATGCGGTAAAACTCTATTATCAATGTTAACATTATTAACTACGCTAAACTTTAACATCATATTAATTTATACTAGCTCTCTCTCCCTTTCTCTCCTTATTCTTATTAAATATATATGAGTATATGGAAAAAAAAAATTCAATACTCCTTGATGAAAATACCAAGAACACCATCTAAAATGGCATCTTATAATAAGGACCATAGTAGTTTAAAATAAAAGGAACGTAGAGGAATTGGGGCATTGTAGTCCAATACCAAAGCACCTGGCTTAAGGCTTTTTTAGGTTATAGAGAGCCAACTCCCTGTTACTCTCAACTTCGTGCTTAAAAGGCTCGACATTAATTGCTTTGACATAAACTATGTATTACGATTAATCCGTTGAGGATGAACACCAACTGTTGATTTTAGACAGCCATACCCAAAAGTTAAACAAGTTAGATAAGTATTTATGAGGGCAGGTGAGGTCTATGATAGTGAAGCATGGTTTAGGAAAAGTTTTACAAAAAAGTCATTCACTCAAGTGAATTTTAAGTGACTCGAGTGATTTTTGAAATCACTTTCAATGCTTGTAAGTTAGAGTGAAAGTTATGAGATTTTACAAAGAGTTTTGAAGTGTGACTCGAGTGAAAAATGGATGACTCGAGTGACGAGTAAATTTTTACAATGTAACTTCCCGGGTGACTCGAGTATCACTGGAAGTTAAGGTTCAATAATGATTTCACTCGCTGCCTAACTTGAGTTAGAGTGAGAGTGACAATTCTTCATGACTGGAGTGATAAGCCTCTTCACTTGTATGTTCACTCAAGTGATCTTGAAAGTTACTCAGCAAAATGCCATGACTCCAGTGACTAGAAGCTGACTCAAGTGATACACTTTAAAAACCTTTGACTTGACTCAAGTAGCTCTAGAAGTGGAAGTATGAGACTTTATTTTTGAATATGACTCAAGTGAAAACATCTCATTGCTTGAATGATTGACTTCAAAACTTTTGTTTCAACTTAAGTTAACTTGAAAGTTAACACATATAAACTTATCTGACTCGAGTGAAATCAGCATGACTTGAGTTAAGCTTTCTCTCAGAAATATTGTCTAAAACATTGAGCATCATAACTCAATGATTGAAGTTGACTCAAGTGATCATCAGAAACTGTCATTTTTCACAGAATAAATAAACTGAATTCAATTTTAAATTAATGTAATTCTTGCAAAATCAAAAACACTTCTGTTATCATCAAAAGATGAATATTAACACAAACTTCTTAAGTAACCTTTAGATTCAATTAATAGTTTATCTAACATCTAAAGACATCAACAACATAATCTTCTTAACTCTTATAACATTGGGCTCCTCCCCATTTTTGATTCACTAAATTGAATCCCATTAAAATATCGACACAACCCCTTTCTTTTGATTCTATATATAACTAATTTCCAGATTTGAACAATATTTAAATCTTCATTCTAATGTTTCAAATATATCCTTATAGCCTATAGACAATAAGAGATGCAGCTTGCTACTTTCACTCTTTCGAAAAATCATAACTTAATCTATAAAATTATAGATAGATTGAATCAAATATCAATTTAAAGATATTTCCATCCTCTAATGGAAGAATAACATTAAGCATCAGATCATGATCCTAATCTCATAATTTGAGCATAATTAGTTACTGCTCATTTGGCAAAACAGAACTCTCTAGCTTTTTTGTCCAAGTTTTAAAAATTCACATTAAAACTCATATCTCTCAACACTCCTAGACTTTGAAAATTCACAGATTTCAATGTACATAACCCATTAACATGTTCTAGGAATTATTTTAAAACTTGAGATGTGTACTCAATGCTCACCAAACTTTATGGGCATAAGAGATATTTGGCTCTCGTTTTAGCCGCTCATAAAATCAGCGTTCGAAAACAAGATTCTCATATAATCTGAAATTTTTCAGCTTAAAAAATATTATCCTAAGAATCATATTGGAACTTTCTAAGCCTACTTTAATGAATTAATATACCCTTTTAACATTTGGAAGCATCAAACAGGGATAAATTTCCATCCAAATGGTCACAAAATTAGGATCCCTCAAGGATTCATCCACCAATAAGTAAATAACACTTGTACCATGTTATCTTCAGCATGTTATTTAAGCACTTGTACCATGTTATTTAAGCATTCTATGTTGTCCCTTGTGCAAAAAAAAAAAAAAAAAAAACCAACAGCACAACCCTTGCAAAACAAATTTTCAGTTTTGAAAATGACATCTCAATATCATCAATGTAACAAAATCAATCACCAGAAGTTCTATTCCATCATCTAGACATGATTTCTCTAAACTCTTTGACTCTTCACTTTCTCTCTCTAGAAACCAACTTCTAACTATCATCATCTTGCAAAATACTCCTCTCAAATCATGGGAAAAAGAAGGTGGAATTAGGATCTAGGCACTTACCATAGCCTAGGAGTATGTTTGCATGTAAGAGAATTCAATTCTTCCTCCCCCTTCTTCCTCTTTCGTTTTTCCTCCCTCCCTCTCTCTATTTTCAGTTGAGGAAAAATGCAAGAGAAAATGAGTGGCTGAGGTGTTTAAGTGGCGGGAAACAAATAATAGCCTAATGCTTGTGGGACCCACACCAAGAATAAGCCCGTTTTCTCATTCTTTTCTTCTTTATTTTGGACCATAACTTAAAATCTGATGCTATCATAATGTGGTCTAATATAATTGGGTTAAAACTTAACCCAAATCCATTTTTGGGTTCGCAGCAATTAATTTACAATTTTACCTTTTCTCTATCAATACTTATTTGCCACCTAAATCCTATAAATTAATCCTTAATAATTTGTAAGGATTTTCTCGCTCAATTAGATTCTTTAGCCCATAAAATAGTTTCTCTAGAATTTTCAGCCAAAAAATCATCCTCTAGCTATTTTTCTGGAATTATTCATAAAAACAGGCTATTAATTCTCATAATTTAGCACAAAAAACATTTAGGCAAATTTTGATGAATTAAACCGCTTTATAGCTTTTTTATATCTCAAAATAACATTTCATATTGTTTACTTAATTTTAAGGGTCCTTTAATAATTTTAATAATTATCTTATGTAACATCCCAAATTTTGGATAATATTTTGTGAAATGTAATTGAGGCTTTGGAAAGCCAATTACAAAATTTTTGGATTAGGATGAATAAATTTTTGGGCCAAAAATATTTTGAGAAAATTTGAAGAAAGTAAATAAATTACTCAAAATTAATCAAAATAATTATATTACATGTTAAGGGTTAAATTTGAGGGATAAAGTTGCTTATTGAAAAATCTTATGACCATTTGGGATTAAAAAAAAAGGAAGAAGAAGAGAGGAAAGATATTTTTGGGTTTGCCACACACGTGGCTTAATGCAACCCACATCCTTAATCTTTCCCCATCATTTTTTTTTCCCTCAGTTTTTTGCCGCGTCTTCACCTATCTACTCCTTCATTCATTTACTTCATCCATCAGCTGCAGCAACTGAGAGAGGGAGCAAGAGAACGAGGCGCAGCGAAAGTGAGAACGGAGGGAAACCACCACCACCGGAAAAGTGGTTGGAAAATGCGTGCAGCTGAAGGATCTCAGCAAGGTAAGCACGCTGAGCCTCACCTAATTTTGCCTTCTTCGGTCTCTGTCATTTTTGGGATAGGAGAGGGTTCAAGACTGAGATTTTGAGACCAAGCCACCTTATAAAACTTTGAACATGAAGCATTATCACTTCGTTAAATTAAATCAGTCATTGCGTGTATTGCATTCGTTTGGTCTGTGAGGAACTGAAAAACAGAGCCTTGTTTTGTTTCTGTTTGTCTTTGTTTTTCCCTCTCAGCTGGAGCTCCCTGGACCGAAGATGAAGTTGAAATTGGGCATGTGAAAAGGTGTATATGCTAGTTTAGTTTCTGTAAGTGTGTTCGTGTGTGTAGCTGAATATATATATATATAGGCAGTGGGGTCTTGTATGCGAGACTGTGTATAGATATATGCATGCATGACTGTATGTATATGTGTGCTTTGTGAGTTAAGAAATCAAAGTTCAAAGAGAAGTTTGTCCAAGCAAAGGAATACTTATGTTGCTGGAGACACACACACGATGGATATAAATATATATATATATATATATGGCAGTTTGGAATTAGGATGTATATATATGTATTTTGAAATCTGGAATTTTAGTGGATATATATGTGTGTCTTGCTGGAGCTGAGGAACCGAAGAAAAAGGGGGACTTGGTTTCAGAAAATGGGACTTGAGTGTTCTTGATAATCTGAGGCCAATGTTTTTTTAAAATTACTGGGATGTATATATACATACATGCGTGGTGAGTTTTCCTTTCCATTCGGCATTCATGTTGCTGCAAACCGTTGATTAGGATGAATTGAAAACAGGGGAAAACTTGGATGTTAAAATGGGCCTCGGGTCCTTTTAAAATCTGATGATAGGAGAGATTAACATAAAAGAATGAACTACAATAATATATAAGCAGAGTCAATGGATCAGTATTTCAAGGTTTGTGGGTCTGTGAATGTGTATTTATATATACATGTTGTCATTGTGCGTGGTGCTACTGCATTGGTGGGGTGTTCAAGGATGGAGTTGCACTGTTTGAGGTTCTAATTTGATAAATTATGTGGCCCTATATTTATTCAGTTTGAGGAGTAATATTGCCACTGATCTGAGGAAATAGCTATTGCAAAAGCTGAAGTATATGAAGATTAAATTAAAGAAAAGTTTGCTGTTTTCATATTGTTTAAGTGTGAAACCTTAATGATGAATGTAAGGTATAATGTGGTCTCTATTTTAGCAAAGTTATGAAATGTTAAAGGAAATATTTACGAGTAGATAGTTTGAGATGATTAAACTAATTATAGTGGAAATAAAGCATCAAGGGGCTTTATAGAGTTTGAAATGGTTCATGGGAATGGAACATACAAGTTTGTTGCTGTGTTGGGTTCCTAAAGTGATAAATAGTGACTCAAAGTGTCTTCACTATGTGTATGAGCGTGCATGCATGTGTGTATATATATACATGTATTTATTAAGTGGAATTGAGAATTTATTGTTGGATTAAGGATTTAAGCTTTGAGCCTTCTTTTTCATCTGAGCTAAAACCAGACCTAATGATATCCTTAGTCCTTGATATTTTGTGAGCATTTAGTACACATCTCAAGCTTTAAAATGAGTACTAGAATGCATTATTTGGACTAGTATATTGTAAGTTCTGAACCAATGAAGTTTGGTTCTTAAAGCTGGAAAATTAGAAAAGTTGGTTAACAAGCAGCAACATATGAACACTAATTTGTGAATATGTGATGACTATAAAAAGTGAGTGGTATTTTTACTTGAAAGTAGATATAAAGAGCTCCGAATAGAAGTTTGAACCATTGCATTTGGAATTGCATGGAATAAGTTATGATTTTTCAAAAATGTTGAAAATTCAAAAGTCAAGAAAATGAAGTAAAATAACTTAAAGGGGGTAGAAATGGGGTTAGGAAAGAGAGATGAGCTTAATAAAGCTCGATAAATGTATAATTAACGAAATATTATACGTGAATGTTTTTAGGATTTGATATCTGGTTGAGCACCCCAAAGAAGGCTGGAGAATGGAATTGCCAGAGAAGGTAACAGTAAACGAGGGGAGACAGGTAGAAATCCTCTTTATCCTATTATCATATATTTAATTCTGCATGCTTGTTTGTGCCATATTTGTTATACATGCTGTGATAAAGTCCTACGGGGTGATTCCCTAGGCCACCCGTGAAGGGGTGATGTGCACGATTATGGAGGTGAGACCTCTGGCCGTATTATTTGCCGTATGTGATGTGCACTGGCCGTATTATTTGCCTTATGTGATGTGCATTGGTCGTATCTGTTTGCCGTATGTGATGTACACTGGCCGTATCTGTTTGCCGTATGTGATGTGCACTGGCCGTATCTGTTTGGCGTATGTGATGTGCACTGGCCATATCTGTTTGGCGTATGTGATGTGCACTGGCCGTATCTTTTTGCCGTATGTGATGTGCACTGGCCGTATTATTTGCCGTATGTGATGTGCATGATTATTGAGGTGAGACCTCGGGCCGTATGTGTAATGCCGTATGAACATGTGGTTTGTTTTTGCATGATTGTGAATTTTATATATGATTATTTGATAAGTTGTGGTTTCTACTGAGATTTTCGAATCTCACCCTCCCTTTCAAACAAATACAGCTAAGGCAGGTAGCTCAAAAGGCAATGAAGTTGTGACTAAAGAGGCACAGAAGGTGAGAATGAAGAAGATTGAAGAACCCCCTTTACATAGAATTTTGTATTTAAATAAGTAATTATGAATTTATTTGAAGACAAGTCTGGATGGCTTAAATGCTCATATGTTGATAATTGTACAAATTATGTACATAGTAATAATATGAGCCAGAAGGAAGTTGCGCAGCGGAGGTGTGGCGGGTCCATAACCCACAGGTCCCAGGATGAAGCCTGGTCCTCTGGATTTCAAATGAGAATAACAGCTTTATATAAAAGTTGTTTAAAAAAAAAGTTTAAAATTTTTCAGAAAATCCCATATAGGGTGTGACATCTTAAGCATTTGGGATGTTAAATTAATATAATGGACTAGCTCTCTCTATCGCTTACCAGAATCATCCATATCTCTGTTTTAGTTTGTTTTTCGATTGGACCACTCAAACTGGAGGACATTAATGTAAATCACACATAGATTTTGGAATTATTGACTGAGATTTAGTCAACATGGAACTTTGAAAATTTGAATTGTTATGTGTGGCTAATGAGGCTTGGGGTCCCCTTTTTTCTTGCACTCTTTTATTTTATAATATTATCTTCAGTCTTTAAAATAAACCTCCACTGATTTCTTTTGGGAGATAAAAAAGATAAATAAATTGATATATTTATTATTTTTTAAGACTAATTTGTGTAACTTATCAATTAATGTATATTCTAATTATATATATAAGTATTACAAAATTTATAAAATCTAAAGTAGTTTTTTTAACTTCATTAATCTCTTCAAAACAAAATTCAATTAGTAATAATCATCATTTTGAATTGTGGTTGTTGGTATGAATTCAATTGCATTACAAATTGATGTGTGGTTTAATCTTTATCTTAAGTTCACACAAAATGAGATTGCATTACGAATTACAAATTGATGTGTGGTTTGAAACAAATGTTCCCTCAAATTTCATTTTATTTAAAATATTAGTTTCTATAATTTAGTAAAAATTTAGACCATGTTGCCCCTTGAATGAAAAAACTAGTTTTAAACTTGAATATCGAGGGATCAAAATCGAAATGATGAAAACCTTAAAAGATTAAATATTGTATTAACACATCTAACAACATCACCACAGCCAACAAGGAAACATAGTTAAATCATTAACTTTATAGAAAATAGAATACTTTTTTATTTTAATCATATTAAAATAAAAAATTTCATATTTGTATTGCATTCTTTTATAGTTAAAATAGAATTATCAGTAGCATAAAATAAAAATTCTTCATAAATTATGAGAGAACAAATGCCCTAATTCAATTGATTAATTACTGTTTCTGTTTAGAATGTAACATGTTAAAATGTTGTCCTTAAAATAGTATTTTGCATTAGTAATCAAATACTTACTTCCTACATATAAGTCCTAAAAGTATATGATATGCACAAAAAATTCAAACCCTTGCAAGTTCACATACCTAATACATCCAAGAATTTCTCAACAAAATTAGGATAATATTGGTCGATTAGTAATTAAAACGGGATCCACCAAGATGCCTAAGCGGACCGCCAAGAGGTCCTCCTAGCGGTCCATTGGGAGGCTCAGGAATTGAATGGACCAAGACCCGGTGGTGGTGGTGAAGGAGGAGAATAGGAAGCCACAGGTGAAGGAGTAGCCAGTAATGTGTTAATTACGATTTCCATTGTGTTGTTTAATGGAATGCCTCATGTTTTCTATTTATTGTAGAGAGAGAGAAAGATCTTCGTCTCTGTAAATAGAAGCACTGTCACATGTAAACTAGCGCATTAATTGGATTATTTCTAGTTATATAGACTTTACAATCAATCAATACACAAAACCTTTGAAATGAACGACACTATTTATAAGACATCAATAACACACGGAGCCTAGCTACATCTAGATGGAGAGAAATAGACTTCATATAATAGGCCTCCTTAGAGTCACCTATCCTATCCATCTCCCTCTCTCTCAATTCATACAAATTATAAAATGAGATATACACAAAATACAACAAATGTTATAATAAAAAGGATTGAGGTGCAAAATTGCCTCAAAAATTTTTCTTGCAAACGCAACGTTGCCCTAGAAGTTTTCTTAAGAGCAATGTTGTCATTGAAATTTTAAAATGGAGTGATGTTGCTCCCATTCTGTTAGAAAACAGATGTTGATCTATAATATTTTAAATGATAGGAGGTACTATCACTCCATTTTGGAATTTCTAAAGCAACATTGCTCTTGAAAGAAAACTTTTGAAATAAATCTAACCTTGACATTAATAAAATAATAAATGTCCCATGCATGTTCACAACATGAGGACCTGATCTTCTTGGATGGTCTTTCTTGTTCCATCACCACCACCTCCATAAAGCAAAGATTTCACGTGCTCTTCAAGCCTTGATGGGCTACAGCTATCATAACTGTACATGATTGGCACCATCCTCGCAACATTAAGACAAATTTTCTTGAAAGACGAGGGAAATGGATTTGTTGGAGTGAAGCATTCTTTGTTGAGACATTTCCATGCTTCTGAGATCTTTTGTTTGGTATGCTCTTCTGCTTTTTCCACACAGATTCCTGGGTGGTCCTTCATGTAACAGTTAAGGTAAGACCCATCTTTACCAACTTGGTTATCGTCCTGTACCAACAAAGAGACACATTAATTGAAGCCGGTCGATTATTAGTTATTGGTTCATTAATTCCAAATTTGTGGTTCAAATAGAATGTGATATCATCACAATTGCATAAGAATTTCCTTACATTGTGATATCATCACAATTGTTCTAGTTTTCTCTTTCACACAAAAATATTTTTGAATTTCAATGTAATTAACAAAGTATTCCCACTAGTTCTAATTGTAGGAGCTAGTTAAAGGGATTAATTTGCTTTAAACCTAAATGTAAGATCTCATTTCATTTTGTTTCTTATATCTATAATTATTTTTTAAACTACCACAATTAATTTTTTTTTCCAATCAGAAACCATCGCTATTGATTAAATGAAGCATTTTAAGGAAACCAATATGTATTTGTTACAAAAAAAAAAAGAACTTAACTTATTTTCTTAATATTTGTAGATTAATTATATTTGAATCATAATTTTAAGAACAAAAAAAGTATCAACCAGTATCTTGAATTTTATAGTACCTTAACGCCTTCTAAGTCGTCACAGAGCCTAAGAATTGTGGATACTGAGGAGATCAAGGTTGGAAAGCCATCCATGAGAGCTTCAGTTTCGTTGGTAATGCTGTGACCTAAGATGAAGAAGGTGTGAACAAGGCACACATGAACTCCTGTGCTCACTATCCCGTTCTTTAAATACTCCTCACCATTTGGTAACTTCCCTGAATTTAACCATTTTGCTTCTTCCAAAAATGCATTGCATAGTCTCCTCCACTGCATGAAACATTTAATATTAAAGATTTTTTAAAAGAAAAAGAGCTTATTTCGTTATAAACCGAAGCATGCACTTGATTTATAACAAAAAAAAACATTTAATTACCGATTTGATTAACGTGTTTATAGGGTTCCAACCATGCTTGTTTTGGACCTTAACAGCAAATTCATTGGTAGTATCATAAAGAGCCTTCAAGCATGCTTTCATGTAGTCTGGTAATTGCTCAGTTGCTCCCATATCCCATCTGCATTGGTATTTATAAATTTTACACTGTGTTAAGACAAGGCCAATAAGAAATGAGAAAATCACTTAAAACTGCCCTATTCTAATATTATCTTAAAGTATTTGAAATTTGTTTAAGCACTCCAGCTGAACCTATTTCTAGAGGTACAATTCTTTTCTAGTTATATGCAATCTATTTTCATCCGTGCAAGATGGAAAACATTTGCATATAGCTTAAGATAGATTACACACGGTGATAGGTGAGAGTTAAACCTACTGAAAATAAGTTGCACCTTATCAAAGATCTGAGTTTTTAAATATACTTGAGTGATAAATTTTGCAATGAAGGATTTTCAACCCTGTACAATGCGGAATTTTTTTATTATTAATTAAATATTATGAAGAAAAAAATTTACCTGCTGACAGCATCTACAAAGAGAGTGAGTTCATCCATACTTCCGTAAACATCAAATATATCATCAATTATGTATACCAGAGATATTGACTTTGTGAGTTCGATCCTTTCTTCTGAAAAGCAAGGATCCGTGAGGCATGCCATGGCCCACATGTACCACTTTATTGGTTCATCTCTAGCAAACTTCATGTCCTTGGCTAAACGTAGGTCTTTCCACCACCTATATATATAACACATAATACCGTGTCAGTGCGGATTTGAAGTTAAGTGGGCCCAGTTGGAGTAAT
>QFDD01003406.1:0-13025 GCA_006871305.1 Vachellia collinsii | reverse complement strand
ATTACTTTAATACGTTTGATTTAAAATATTAATAAAATAATTATTTATTATTATAGTTATTAGACAAATATACCTAAATAAGTATACAAAATAATTGTAGTTATTATTATAAATGATAAATAAAATTTCTATCGTAAATAAATTTAGTAAATTATCATTTTATTATTATTATCATTATCATTATAAATTAATTATAAATATTTGGTGTAGGTGATAAAAGGGCAACGACAATAAAACAGTTTCACATTTCTATAATTTGTTGTGTGTTATTTGATTTGTTTTATTTTTCCACTTTAGATTCTTGTAAGAATTGATTCCAACTCATTCTCAGCCTGAGCTTTAGATGGGTTTGAAATTTGAATACAAGCTAAGTAGATTCAAACCCCTATATAACAACTTTATAATTTTTAAATTTCTTTTTAATACATTACTTTCAAATTTGTTTCACATGAATAGCCTGAATAGTAACTTAAAATTAATGATTAATATGCACAAAACAATCTAAAAAGTATTTTTTTCAGGTGTATGTAGCACTGTAAATTATTTTTTTTAATCTTGCGTCATGAAGTTTTTTTCCAGGTGCGTTTAGAATCTTAAAATATTTTTTAGTACATCCAACATCAAGACATAGAAAATACTTTAGGGTGTTTCACAAATATGAAACAAAATACTTTTAAAAGCTGGATGCATCACAAAAAAACTTAGGGTACTAAATATACTTAAAAAATAGTTCAAAATGTTAGATGCACTTTAACTCAAAAATTAACCCGTGTCTAAATAAATGGTATTTTAACTATTTAATAAAATCAGTTGTATTATTGAGGAAGCATATATAATTAGGTGTTGAATTGCATGAAAATTGAAGGAAAAATCATATTAGAGGTATCTATATTTTCTTCAACCTTTTAATTTAGTATATGTGTGTTTTTTCCTTTCAATTAAACCTTTAATTTTGTTTTGTTAACATTGTTAACTCTTGTATAGTGGTTAACAGTGGTAATAGATTAAACTTATTAGGGTTAGTAGTTTGAAGAGAGTAAAATTAAGAGATTTAATTAATAGAAAAATAAACACAAATACTGAAATCAAAATTAAGGAAAATAAAAGACAAGTTGTTGAGCGGTTTGATGATTGCTTTACCTCAATTCTAACTATAGAATTAACGTTAATAATCTTAAATCCACTTTGAGTTAGACCACATTTTTTACTATATATAATTTTTAATATACGAATCAATTAACTCTTTTTTTTAATGAATAAAAAAATTGAATACATTACGTTAAAGTATTTATATTTATCATTTTTGAAAAATTACTTTTGTCATGCGACTTGGTAGTATCCAATAGCATGAATTAAATCAAGTTTTGAAAAGTTAGGATGATGCGATTATGCATTTGCTTCCCCTTCTCGTAATTAAGTTTGATCATTTCATGCATTAGCATAATGATAAATCATCTGTATTTGTTTTTCTCCTTCAAAATCTTATTTAATATTTATGAGATTAAATAAATTTCAATTTAAAATATATTTAATAAATCAACTACTTATTTTTGCTTGTCCTCTCACCCAAATCAGGACTTCTGTTGATCTGAAAAAGGCAAGTCGATGGAGAAGAAAAATATCTACCGTTCACCTCCTTTCAATTATTGTCTGCTGACGTCATCAAAAGTTGATGTCTTTAGATAAAGTTTGGGTTGCGTGTTTCACGTGTCCTCCAAAATTTACTGTAAAAGTTTATTATCTTTTTTTTAAAGGTCAATGAAATAAATTAACTAATCTTTCTATATTTTTTAAATTAATTTATTTTATTTATAAACAGATATATAATCTAACGATACATATAAATATTTTAGAATGAATGTTATAATTAAGTGATTTATTTAAATTTTTTAATCACCTCAAAAAGTCAATTGACTCTTATATTAAAAAATAGAAGTAATATTTATGAACTTAAGAGGCATTTTGCCACTGAAATTTTCATCAAAAAGCTATGGGTGGCAGAAGTAGAAAGTTTTTAAGTGGGCAATATTATTTTAAAATTTACGAAAATGTAACAATGTCATCCTATCCTGAAGGGTCAAAATGATCAACTGTTGGTTTTTTTCCTCAGGTACGATGAACAGTAATCTTATTTACCTAAATACTGCACTTTTGAAAATATTTACCTATCTACTACAGTCAAACTCGTTCTTGAAATGAACGAATTTAACTTTGTACTAAAATCGTTCTTGCAAAGAACGAGTTCAACTATGCACACACCCTACGAAGCAAAAAAGTTGTCCAGAGGAGTACGAGAAGGGGCTGTCAGGCCCCTTACTGGTTCCATCATGGAACATGGAACGAGTTTGGGCTGCTGCCCAATCTCGTTCCATACATGGACGAGTTTGGGCTGTTGCCTGTGCCGCCTGTCCACTTCTCGTTCAATGCATGAATGGATTTTGCTTCAAGATACGCTTCATCAACTGGAATTCGTTCTTTATAAGAACGATTTTAATACAAACTCAAATTCGCTCCCCACAGAAACGAGTTTAACTGTAATATATGAGTAAATATTTTCAAAAGTGTAGCATTTGGGTAAATAAGATTACTGTTCATCGTACCTGAGGAAAAAACCTCAACTATTAGTTGATCAGTTAGACTCAATTAACATGATCATGTGGTATTTAAGTCACTTGTTTTTTCCCTTTTGAAGAGGCGTTTCTGTTCTTCAAAATTCACACAGAAGAGTTTTGCAAAAAAATATTTAAAAGAGTAATGTTACTCTGAAAATTGCAAAATGGTAAGATTGTCACCCTTAAACTATGTAATTTATTTAGTTTATTCAAAATGAAGAGAGGAGAAAGTTGAATTTGTTATATAAATTGGATTAAGTAGAAGAAAAATAAGATGCGTGACATTTAATTAAATACGATGGGTCCAATTAGTGTTGAATTTCTTTTTTCCACCCAGCCAACTGGTTTTATCTCAGCTCCATGAATTTATAACTGCTGAATATGATAACTAATTTTTTTTAATTGAAACTTCTTAAATTAACATTTTGAAAAATAACCTATTCAAACTCTTTTTAATAGAAAAATGGTGCAGACAAATTATAAGAAAGATTGAAATTTAGATATTAATTAAGTTACCGAAACACTACTAAAATATTAATATCGAAAGAGTGAATTTAATTGATTAAAATTTGATCTAAATGATATAAATTTGAAAGAAGAGAGAAGAAAAAATATAGAAGATAAAAGAAGCTAAAGTGGGTGATGAAAATCATACCCGCTTTGTCTCCCACCTTGCAGTGCAAGGCATTTTGTGAGAAACCATACTGAAAATTAAAAAAACAATTATTAATTAAATAATAATAAAAAAATTAGTGTTTGGTTTTTAACGACCAAGGTCAAGTCCAATAGAATATTACAGGTTCCTTTTTCACACGGTTTCATCCTTTGTACAATTTTTCCAGTTATGGTTCACACTTTACTAACGACAAGTCTTCCTTCAACTACACCAATTATTAATTTGTATATATTGATCCAAATTATTATTTTTTTCCCCTGGAGAATAAGTGGTTAACTGGCCATCATCACTTTTATTTTAATCATTTATTTAATGTTTTCATTCCACACGTTAATTTGTCAATTTAGTTAATAAAAATTACTCAGTCCAACCCATGACTTAAATTAAGAATTTTTTTTGTAATTTTAAATTAAGAACTTTTAACATCTTTGATTTTCACCATGAACTAGTAGTATATGTTTAATATCAAAAGGTTAAACATTGAAAAATATAAAAATTAATGTGACGTTAAGAAAAATATGTCACCTTATATATTTCTAGAAGAGTGTTAACCACTTTTACTTTATTACCTTCAGAAACCATTATATTTGTGTTTATTTCCACAACCAACGCCCATTAACATAATTTTTTTTAATATATCAATTTTGCTCTTTTTTTCCACCCCCTCTTTTAGATGTGATTAGTGGGAAGACCATTCAAGATTTGCATATTCATAGTTGAAATGGACAGAAATGAGTTTAATATTTGTTCTGGCTTGCTTTACTTTTTTACTTTTCGATAATCAAGAGTATGTTCTCATCCTAATCTTGAGTATACTATTATCTGATAAAAATAAATAAATAAAGTTTCACACAAGAAACGTATTTAGTAAAATTAACACTAAAAATTTAGTGAACTATCACTTATATTATCTTTTAGATTAATATTCATATTCTCTGAAATTATAATTTCAAATTACATTTAAGGGTTAATATCATTATTAGTCTTTTTAGGTTGATCTAACTTTAATTTTAGTATTGTAGTTTCAAACCGTTGATTTTGATCCTTATGATTTCATAAAGATTTGGTTTTAATTTATTGATAGTTATTTCTGTATTTTCAACGAATTTTGATTTTGGTTTATATACTTAAAAATTCAAACCCAGTCCTAATAAAACTACATAAACAAAAATTAACATTCAATCAAAATATAATAACTAATAATGATATTAACTTTAAATTTAATTTGAACTTCAAAGAATAATGACCTATATTTCTTTACCAAGCTCATCCTAGCTCCAACAGCATGGAGTAATTCTTTCATTTTATTTATCTTATTTTGATAATAGTTTCATTGTACTTGGGCCAATGCAAGTAATTAAATAAAATGGATTTTATAAACTATAACTAAAATTTTTGATTTAATGAACAATCAAATCTAAAAATCATGATATAAATCAATATCAACTTCTATTAGATCCATGAATAAAAATTTATAAGAAGAGAACTTAATAAATATCTATATCTATATACAATCATATATTCGATTAATAAATCATAAACACTAAGACTCGCATCTGATCCTATGTGAGGATGATTTCACAATCTAATTTTTGATAAAGTTATCAGCACTTATGATAAATTAAATACATTGACCATTTCAAAAGATATAATGCCAATTAATTAATTTGGGTGTCATGCACAAGAACAAAAAGTGAAAGAACTAAATGAACCTAGGATTCAAATTTTATAATGGCCATGGATGGAAGACTTGGACGGTTGACTTAACTGTTGAATATTTGAACATATGACTTGAATTTCAAAAGCATTCACAATTTAATGTGAAGGGACATCTTCATTTCATACATGCGATGTTGGGGATTGTGATGTTTAATATTACTTGACTTGTAAAATAATAATATTCTTCGTTTCACACTCCTTTGTTTAATTTATTCATTGGATTCTTTACATGTGATCATTTACAGCCATGTACTAGCTAATAGATACAGATGAACACGTGAATTGACTTTTTTGTTATTATTAAAAAAATTAATTAATTGATATATTTATGATTTTTTTAAAATTAATTTGTTTAATCTGTAAATTGACATATCATTTAATGATATATGTATATAAGTATTGTGGAATACATTTCTTGATTAAGAAATTTATTTAATAGTTTAATATAAAAAATTAATTGATTCTTATATTAAGGACATGAGGTAGTATTTTATTTGTCCTTGAAGTAATCAACAGTAAATATCTATGTTGTCACTTCTATAAATATTTGCATGTATTGTAGTTTTATACTTATCGTCAAAAAGACTCAGACTACAATTTAATATTCTATTATTTTTTTTAAAAAAAATTCAGATGCTCCATCTTAAAAATCCAGTTTCCTATTAAAAAAAAAAAATCTCTATTTTGATTTCATTTTGCCCTTTATCTCCTTCCAAACAAAAAACAACCTTTGGTGTTCTCAATCCATCTATAAACTATATATATATATATTGCGTGTAATATCATATGTAACCAACCATACTATAATAAAAATTATAATATAACAAAAACCATTAATTTTAACAGTAATTTTAGGAAACCGATCCACAATTTTAACGGTACTTAAATTGGCAAGATTCTATGAATATCAACAAGTTAGGTGGGTACAAAGCAGAACCCAGAGGATATTTATGTTTGTCAGAAATCATGTTCTGCACTGTCTTTTTTGTCCTTACATGATGTGAGTAAGGTAGAGGAGATGGATCCCACTCAATGCAGTTGAGTGTCATTAAATTTCAGTATTTGTATTTTCTATTTGTGAAATAATTTATTTACTTATACATCTAATTCAGAGTTTTTTTAGTACACTTTTACAATCGTCAAATTATATACATATAACATATATTTTATAAAACTTATATCTTTTTCGATCATTTTACATCTAAACTTACTTTTTAATTATATCATCCAAACAAATTTAATTATCAAACTCACTTTTTTTTAAAAAAAATCTATTCAAATATAAACCATATTACATTAATTAGCTTTTACTCTAACTTTAGTTTACAAAAGCAAGTTGGAGTAAAAGTCACTTTTAAAAATTTTAATCAAAACAAGAGATAAATGGTACATGAACAGAACATAATACAGGAGCAACTTAAAATGTAAATTCCGATTCTTAATATAAGATCCCTTTGATAACCAGAGGGGGGTGTTTTTTATCTCAAGCAACTCAAAGTCTTTAACATAATTATTCCAACCCGGACATTCCCTTGGGTTACAATCTTGTTCCAATCACAAAAATAAGTGGCCTATAAAAATCACTTCTATTCAAGCTAGTTATACCAAAAATATCTGCTAATGCAGATTAAAATCTAACCAAAGAGCAAACAGGATGAGGAGTTAAAAAAAGGAACCAAGTTTTGAAAATTCTACAAAGAAGCAATCAAAATTTTCCCCCAAGGAAGAAGGGGTGCATACACAGGAACTTCAGGCTACTTATCTTGCAGCCAAAGATTGAGGAGAGCTTTTATCTGATTCTAATGCTTTTTCAAGATGACCTTCAGATTTTGTAGCTTTTGCTCTTTGCTGCTCTCCGCGTTGCCCAACATCTACAGAGGGGGAAAAAAGATTAACACATATAATGGATATGGATTTATCAATATCTATTATTCATGGGTTATGACTTATGATCACTGAATTACATTTCATTATTAGGAATTCCAAATATGGTCAAACCACTTTTTTCCAAGACCTCTTCAATTAAAATTAATTGGACTAATCAATCACAGGGCCGTTTTATGTTTCAGGCCGAGGAGTGAACTATTAGAACTTTTTTCATTTTTATTTTTTAAAAACTACAAGGAGTAGTAAATTGAAGTTGAGTGATATATGAATTTGAGAGCAACTAAACTTATATATGACCTCAAGCAACTAAAGACTCAACTGATCTTTAATCATTCCAACTACTAGATTCCCTCTGGTCCGACCACAAAATAGTGGCCCATAAAAATCTCTTTTGGGCGAGCTTGTGGTACCGATACATACTATTTGTAAATAAGTCACAAGTCATTTTATTATGAAAAGGGCTAAAGTATCTAATTAGGATTAGGATTAGATATTAAGATTGGATTTAGAATTTTAGACTATACATTAAAGGATTTGAATTAGATATTTTATTACGATCCGGATCACCCATAACTTACAAATAAGGTAACCATCAGTTTTATTTCTCTTACGTTCTGAACACTCGAGTAATTTAGTATGATTTGAGTTTCTCTTCACTCTGTTCTTTTCTCTCTCTTTCAACCTTCATTCTATAATCACCCTATCAGCTTTGTCATCCCCAAAATCTCTGTAAATGCAGATTAAAAATCTGATTACAGACCAAAAGTTTTTTTTCTTTTTTTAAAAAAATTACATAGTATAACAGGACTGCATCAATATGGAAGCAATCAAGAATTTCTTCCCTGGAATAAAGGTACACAAATAATAAAACTCCACACAACTCCAGTCTAGTTAGCTAGCATCCAAAGATAGATGAGAGCTTTTACCTGATTTCTCTTGAAGAAGAGTTGACGTGCAAGAGATAAGGGAAGCTCGCTCATCTTCTGATGCCACTCCAAAGCCTTGCCATCTTATTCTACCAAATCTATCAAGTAGAAAGATGTACCTATGAAAATAACATGTTCAGCACCGTAACTGACTTGGACAAATTTACTGACTAGTCATGGATTGGATAGGCAAAGAAAAACTTCTATACCCTGTAAGGAGATTCAGTATCTTCAGTTCTTTTCTGAAGTAATAATGATCACCAAATGAGTACACCGTCTTCTTCTGAAGTGTATCCTTGCTTTCATCACGATTTGATTTCCTTATATACCACAGAAGCAAACGCTTGATAGGATTTCGGCGTAAAAGCCATGAGTCTATAAATGACACCTGTTGGACAACATGAATATGTCATTGTTAATTTGGCAGGTACCATTCATACTATGGAAGCAGAAAAAACGAGTGTATTATCGCCATACATTCAATCTGTAAGATAAATGCCTAGATTGAGGTGATTGACTTGTTCCCTAGATTAAATTGACAGACTCGCTTGCACCATAATTTAACATCCTGAGAGAGAGATAACAAGGGCCCGAGGGCACAAATATAAACATGAATTATTTTCCTGAGATGTAATATACTCACAAAAAATGCAACACAACACAGTCCTAGTATAATTTTCATGTTGCAGTAAGCATAACCGGAGAGCTGGGGATAGGGAAGTGATAAAACGGCTCCTTTCAACAAGCAAAACTAGATTATCTGGTGGTAGTTGATATGCCATCACAAACATGGTAGCATGTACGAAGAAGAGAGAGAAACACAAGTATTCAACTCACTAATCACCTCTCATTCTAGTACAATTGGGGGTATTTATAAGTAATCCTCCTTAATCTCTTCTTCTGTTGTGTAACTGGAGTGGTTACTACCACTCGTATTATTACTAACTAACCACTCATTAGACTAACGACTTGCCTAATAATATTGCCACGTAACACATAGTAACAGTCCTTGTACCTGTAGAAGTACAGTGATGAACACATCAAGAAAAATCTAAAGCACCACCCGATATTCCTTATATACAGAAGTTCAGATACAAGTATCCGAGCAGTATGCACTATAAGCCACTATCATGGTATTTATAGAGCAAGAGATTAGCTGATGCTACAGTTATCCCTGCTTCCTCAATATGATTCCAGAATCCAGACCTCAACATGAGATCTAAGGGAGGGTGATTATAGCTGCATGCTTTAGGGAAGAGCCTCTAACAAGCAATGGGAAAAAATGCAAAGGAAAAAAAACATTTAGAAACATACCTCATAGACGTTGACATTTTCTGATTTACTAAATGCTTCAATAAATGGCAAGCTCCAAGAATTGATCATTGCCTGTCAAGGATAAAGTACGGAAAATTATAGTAACAGCAGCAGCCCAAAAAACATCTAAAGAAAAAAAGTAACAAAGAATACTTATGCACATATCCCCCTTTACATGATTCCTTTACAAAGGTTGAAAAGTTACTTTCCTTCCCTACCAGTGGTTGAAATCTACAAGGAAATGATATCAGCATTAAGGCTGAATTTCAAACTTAGCGTAGTAAGCAAACAATAACAAGAAGTCTTATTCCACAAGGTGGGGTTAGTTACATAAATCACACTATGCCAATGCATCCTATCAACAATCCACTCTTTACATATAACATGAACCAAAAGGTTCCCTTTGACAACTTTTTTGAGTGTTTTTCTTGGTCTTCTTCTACCCTTCTTCACAGGATTCAACATCATTTGTTCAACCCTCCTCATTGACACCTCCTTTGTCTATCTTTGTGCATACCAAAACCACCTTAAACAATTTTAACCAATTTCTCCTCAATAGATGCCACTTTGCTTGTGTATGGCCATAGTGGATCTTATCTTCTCTTGTACGACAATTAACATCCGTATCTTTGCTACTCCAATCCAATCCATTAGTTTTGTAGCCCGTTTAATGCCTAGCATCCACTATCATAGAGTATCATCAGTCTTATAGTAGTATGATAAAACTTAGCCCAGTAAGCACAACAACAACCACAACCACAACAAAGCCTTCTCCCATTAGGCTGGTTCTGTTATGGATCGTAGGACACTATTGTGCCCTATCGTAAACCAGATTTCTGAGTAGATTATTAATCAAAAGATTTTTCTATAACCTCATCAAGTGTGCGCTTTGGTCTTTCTTTATCTCTTTTCAGAGGACTCTATAGTTTGCTTGATCAACCTTTCTTATCGATGCCTCCAATTTTCGTTTTTGAACATGTCTGAATCACCTTAAACAATTTTCTACTATTTTCTCCTCAATAGATGCCACTATAACTTGTTTACATATTTGATCATTATAAATCCTATCCATTCTAGTATGACCATACATCCATCTCAACATCCTCATCTTGGCTACCCCCATTATATGCTCATGTTGTCCTTTTAAAATTCAACATTTACTACCATATAACATCTCTAACTTTATAGTAGCGTGATAGAACTTTCCTTCTAGTTTATTAGATACTTTCTGAAAACAAACTTTGATAATTTGCCCCCATTTACACCATCTAACTCAAACTTTATGATTAACATTACCATCCATGTGTCCATCTTTTTGTATAATTGATCTCAGATATTCAATTTTGACACTTGTAGGATAATTACATCTTAGTACTAGACGTTCTAATTGAATCTACCCGAGAAGAGATCCCTAAGTACATACTCTTTGCTGATGATATAATTCTTTAAGCTAAATCATGGGAATAGATTAACTCTAAACTTGAGATTTGGAGTCAAAGGACTTTCGTCTGAGTATGAGGAGCAAGACAAAATACATGCATTGTAATTTTAACAAGAGAAAAGTTGGAAGTGGCTTGAAGGTGACATTAGGGGATCAAATCATTTCACAAGTGACAAAATTTAGATATTTGTAATCAATTATACAAAATGATGATGAAATTGATAGTGATATTAATCATAGAATTCAAACTGAATGGTCTAAATAAAGGCAAGCTACTGAAGTTATTTGTAGTTAAAAAGTGCCTGATAGAGTAAAAGGAAAGTTTTATCGGACAACTATAAGGTCAGCATTGCTATATGTTAGTGAATGTTGGCCTTTAAAGGGACAACGTGAGCATAAAGTGAGAGTCGTTGAGATGGATGCGTAGCCAAACAAGAATGGATAAGATTTGTAATTATGAAATTCGTGGACAAGTTGATGTGGTAGCCATTGATGAGAAAATGGTGGAGAATCATTTGAGATAATTCGGACATGTGTAGAGAAGGCCATTGGAGGTACAAGTAAGGAGGGTGGACCAAATCGTGTGAGTCCTCTGATAAGGGATAGAAGGAGATTATAAAAAGAGATATTTTAATTAATAATCTATTTAGGGATATGGTTAATGATAAAGCGCAATCGCGTCGTTTGATCCATCTAGCTGACTCCACCTAGTGAGATCAGGCTTTGTTGTTGTGGGATAATTTCATCTCCCAATTTAACTAGTAAAGCACTTCTAACTTGTCTCTTATCACAAAAAAGGGGAAAAAGAATCTCCAATTCACATGTCAGTATCTCACCCTCTACCACTTGTTCCTTCTTGCCTTGTCATTCACCCTCAAATTTAAATTGACTAATAAAAATATATGAAGTACTATAATAGATTTTAACCATTTCAGATGTACATTGTTAGCCATGGATAAATTTTGATGGGCACACAATGCAATTATGTAAAGGAAAAGAGCAACATCGTTACAAAACGTTTATAATCATTCACAACCTGAGAGTTTGCTCGAAATGAAAGACAAAGCAAAGATGCCTTGGTGACTGTTGCTTGGTCAGCATTAACATTTCCACATTGACGGAAGGGAAGCTTTGCGGTCATACCATCTTTGTCAATGACTTCCAGATCAGGAAACTTAACTGCTACCATTGCAGGAATGATCACTTTATTTGCTATAGCAATCTGCAAAAATATCACTGATAGATCTCTCATGCAGGGTAACTTTATTTCTTGAGATTAATTCTACCTCATCACATCACATTCTAATTCTATGCACAAAATTTAAGATGTTCAACGAAGAATTGCCAGTCATTAACAAGTAGAGTATGATTTCGAAGAAAGTTAAATGATCCAATTATATCACTGCAAAATTTAATATAAGAATACCTTGCCACCATGTTTTTTTAGCTCAGCCATATCAGCAAAGTACCCCCTACTCATCTCATCTGCACTGCCCAAAATCCCATCAACAACATCATTGACTATGCTTCAACAAAAGGATCAGAGTAAAGTTTCCTTCGCTTCCCGTAAAAGAAAAAACTAAGCTTACATTCGAGCACGCTCCTTCTCGATGGCTGCCTTGCTTGCCAACTACAATCACATACAATTTTCACAAAACTTGAGGTTAGCTAAAAAGAACTTAAGTCTAATTATGTGTAGATAATTAGTAACAAAGAAATTAGTCTTTTCATTTCCCCAAAATTTATTTAATTTCTAATCAAAGTGTAAATCAAGGGCAAAAAAAAGTACCTGATAGATATCGAGGAAACGATTAGAAGCCATCCGAGCCAAATGCTGCGGAGGAAGTTGGTGGAGCTTGTCCTGTTGCCTCGCATATGGGTGGACAACCATCGAAGCTCTGATGAATGAAGATTTGGCTATGAGTCGCCCCACCTTCAACCCCAACATCTTCTTGGTTCAATCTGATTTGAATTGTATTCTTTGGGAGTAGTCGTCGTCGTCTTTCACTCACCTCTTGGCTCCCACGGCATCGAAAGCATTGTTTTATGACAGAAAACGGTGGTGCTCCTTACCGATATCTCCGGCCACTCCGAATTGCGAAACAGTTTTTCGTCCCCAAAAAAAAAAGAAGGTTTTTGGACCGAGATAGGTGTATTATAAATTTACAATACAAAATTAGCTTCTCTCAAGTCTCAATGCTCAGCGGGCCACAGAGAAGGGGCTAGTTGCAGAACTAAGTTTACGTTTACCAACCGGCTATTACGAGCCGGGAATGAAGGTTCGAATCTCGCTTATATGCCCACATTCAGCTTAGAGGAATGATTCAGCATCCGACAAGTTTCAAATAAGATTGCCTATCAGGTGTACCTGGCAAAAAAACTAAATTTACATTTAGTGCCCTAGTGCTTTGAGTAGAATTTTCTACCATAGGTTACAATAAGAGTTGATA
>QFDD01003405.1:0-17357 GCA_006871305.1 Vachellia collinsii | reverse complement strand
ACTACTGCCTTTTCTCTATTTAATGAATTAAGGAATGACAGTTTTGTTTTTTGTTTTAAAATTCGAAAAAACACGTCTTACAGTTTCCAAAACCGTTCCCTCCTATTCATTTGCGTAATATTTAATTACATTGGGGAATTTTACTTTTATTAACCCCATTCTTTTGATTATTGTACTCTCTACCCATTATAATGGGTTGGGCCTAATCCACCAAGGGTGGACTGGCCCATTTTCCAACAAAAGTCAATAATTTTTTTATCATAGATAAAGATAAAGCATAATATATAGCAAAATCAATATCTTGTTTCAATTGAATTTCTTTTTTCTGCCCACATTTTCTAAAAGAAAACGAAAATTAACAAAGCCCTTGAAAAAACATGCATGATGATCTACACGAACAAACAAAGAGCCATTATATTTTCCTTTAAGCTTTAGGGTCTCTTGGCTGCAGCAGCTGCTCGATACGTAGTTGCATATCTGTGAAATAAAGCAAGTGCATTGCTAGTGACTTGTGCAGCGTTCAAAACTTTACCCCTTATTGTCGCCTTCATCTTACTCATTCTATGACCTGGGAAGTAATCCACACAAGTGCTTGCATCAGTAAGGGCAGTGCTCACCCACGTCTCAACGTTGCTTATGTGCCATAAGACATCATTGTTGATCAAAGTGTTTGGGATCTTATTCAACCTCTCAAGCTCTTTTATTGAATGGCCAATCTGGTCCACACCATCATCGATCTGCTTCAAGCAATCTTGCAGAACTAGATAGTCTCTACCATTGTTACTGTTCTTGAGTGCCTCGAATTGTTTGGCTACTTGCAACAAGTAATCTCTTGTGTATAGTGTTCGTGAGAGACTCACTGATAATGCCACATGAGTCAAGTGTTCTGGGCTTTGAATATCTGAATTTGCAAATTTATACAAGTAGCGAAGGCACAACTTTGGATACAAAGTGGTTTTGCAAGAGGCTTTTATATAAGCGATGGTTCGAGGATTATACAGTCTCTGAGGTCTGCTCATCAAGGATGGTTCAGCTAAAGCTTCAATGGAGATGAGAGACAAGAGGAGCATGATTAGAAATTTGAGGTTGATGAGTTGTGCCATGTTCAATGCTAGAATGAGATGAAGAGAGAATTTAATAATTCAAAGCATAAAAGCAGGTTGTGATGGTTGGAGAAAATGGCAAGGGGCTAAGGTGCTTTATATAGAGAAAGTTCAAGTTTATTGCATAAAATCAGGACCGTCCAAATGAACTTGTATTGGACGGTCTAGATTTTGTTATTTTAGTTTCATATTTTTATGTTAAAAATTCCGTTTCTTAAAACTGTCAACATGCATGTATTTGCCAAAAAAAAGAAAAAGAAAAGAAAAACATGTATGTCATTTTAAATTATGATTTATTTAAAAAACAATAACCTTGATCATTTAAATTAATATCTTCTTATCAATGGTTTAGATGATGAACAATGTGCAGGCACATGGGGCTCATCACATGGTGCACTTGCGGGAGGTTTCTTCTATATGACCAATTGCTTAGCTTTTTGTTTTTGTTTGTTTTTTTTTTTCAAATTTTCTTTTCCTGTCATAATTCCTCCCTCCATGATCTCTAAATATTGTACCCAAATTTTTTTTAGCTTTTTTGTCCTTTTATTATACCATTTTCAAAAATTTTGGATGTTTTATTAAACTATTTACATATTGAACCAATTTGATAACTTTTCCCCAATCCCTAATAAATGATTTTACCGTCACGGTAAAAAAATTAATTAGGGTGAATTTTGCAAAGAAGAAATTTTTTTTTTTTAGATAAAATTACCTTTCTTAGTCTCTGAATGTGTAATCTGGATATCAAATATTCTGCGTGAAGATGCAACCATAATAATATAAGCTTTTAAAAGAAGCATTGATTATATAGTTGATCGGTCAGAAACTTACAGATAACATTTACATTAATCTGAAGCAATTATTAATATATTACAATATAACAAGATTAAAATTAATTGGAATGGATCCAATCTCTATAAAGTCTTTTCTGGCTTGAAAATTAAAACATCTATAAACGAGTCTTGTTTTTTGGCCAAAAAAAAAAAATCTAGTCTTGATTTAGAGAGAATAATCTGCCAGTGGCTAACAGCTTATGCGAAAATAAAGATGTCTTTTTTTTTTAAAAAAAATAACAAATGAAAGAATGTGGAAATATAAGTCCTCTTCATGTTTTTTTTTATTAAAAATTAGATATTTTATAGGGGGAATTGCATTTGGGTTACACGCAAGAAAATTAATATCAGAAAGGTCCCAAGAGGATGTTAATAACAAGTAAAACAACATTATTAACAAGTGAAAGAGCTACTATTAACAACATTTTGAAACCTTTCTAATATTAATTTTTTTGCGTGGTATCTAAATGCAATTTTCCCTATTTTATTTATATATATATTTTTATTATCAAAAATAGGTTTATATCTAAAGAGAATCGGGGATAAGTCCCCATTGAAAAATTAATTGTAGAATGTGACTTTCTACACATATGCAACTGAGCTTCTATAATACACAACTGAACTTTCACGATATATATAATTAAGCTTTTACTATGCAACTGAGTTTCCTCATGTGCAATTGAATAGGTAGGTTTTATTCTCTAATTAATTTTTCAATATGAGATTTTTCCTTAGTTCTCCCTTATATTTATCTGAACTTTACTTTCAAGAAGAGCCATAGGTCCCGAAAAGAATTTGAAGTGTATCAAAGAAAAAGCTTCGTTGGAGTACGGCCTAGTTTAAGAAGGGTGTCATGAAGACGACATGTGCAATAAATTGAAATTGGTCAGCGTACCCTTTTTAATGCGTATTTGTTCCGGAAGTATAAATGAGTTTAAGTGGATCTAGGATCATGAAATATTTTTTTTATGTACATTCAATATTTTAAAGTATTATTTTTGTGAATTCAGTGTCTTGAAAATTTTTCAGTTGCATCAAGCATCTTAAATTTAATTTTTTTTCATTGAGCATCAAGGCACAAAAAATATTTTACCGTTCTAGACGCATTTAAAAAATACTTTAAAGTGATGGATGTACATAAAAAAAATACTTCATGTGACTTGAAATATAAGTTGAAAAGTATTGAAGGAGTCTGATTTTTTATATAAGGTAAAGTTTGGACGCGCCTCATCATTAATGAATTTTTTTCAATTTCACTCCTAATTAATTATATGTATCTATTATCTCTTTTTCAATCGTTATCTCTGCCACACGCCCTCTCTATAGATAAGGGTGCTGTTAGGAAAATAATTTACATTAATTGCATATTTATTATCTTTAACCAATTTTAGTCAACATTTTGAATGATGTAATTTGATTATTTTTACTTCATATTCTGACCTGATGGAGTATTTCAACATGTTAGATGCACTTTAACCTGCCAACGCAAATTATTGCAAAATGAAGCTTAATTAGAATGGAAAAAAAGAGTATTCAAGTTGAAGGCATGATTTAGGCTTTTTTTTTAATTATTGTTTGTCATATTTGAATGTACGCCCAACATATAGAATAATATAATTTAGCGATTTTAACGAGTCTTTGTTCATCAGAAAAGTGGAAAGCTAAGATATTTGCATGTTCATAGTTTTGAGGAATTGGTTGGCAAAATTTAATATTGCCACTAAATCAAGCTAAGATTCCGAAGAGCAGTCACAAGACTACATATTTAAATGCTGATGCAAGTGGGCTAGCGAGGCAAAGCAGAATAAAAATATTGAAAATTAAAGGACACTAAATTTATTTCTAAACCAGCTGTTAATTTGAAGTAAATTGTGTATATATATATATATATATTTCTAATATCAATATAATACTCTAATATCAACACCCACCCCGTGTCGGATATTGATCAATGATATGACATTGGCATGTCTGAAGATTGCGCTTCTAGGAAAACATATTTAAACAATTTGAGATAAAACTCTTCTCATACACTTATTCTATAAATGATAAATTTTTAATTAAAATGTAGAAAGTAATGCTTTCCGGGGGAATATAAAACCTGAAAGTTTTGTGCCCTATAATTGGATGCATGAAGCTATAAAAGGTACTATTAATCTATTATGCCCAAAGTACGAAAAATTGGACCGGACCGGCCAGTGCGGACCAGAAACCGGTGAATCGGCCAGTAGTCCGACCCGGGTGAGGCTTGAACCAGCGATCGGGTTGACCCGGATCAACCCGGTAAAAAATCGGGTTGATCGGGTCACACACACACACACACATTTTTAAAAAAAATTTATAGGCTTTTTTGTGCTTTTTTTTTAAAAAAATTTATATGCTTCCTTTGCTTCTTTTTTTTTTAAAAAAAATTACGTCAAGGTCCTACTCAAAAAAATTAATATTGGAAAGGTCTCAAAAGGTTTTTAATAATAAGTAAAAGAGTACTATTGACAAGTGAATGTGTTATCAGTAGCAACCTTTGAAACATTTTTTATATTAATTTTCTTGTATGGGACCTTATTGCAATTTCTCTTTTTTTTTTGTTTACTGTTTTTATTAATATTTAGTGCAAAGGGAAAAACTAGATGGTGTTTCTTCTTTTCCTTTTTTTTAACTACAAACATGGTTTTTTATGATTGATTCTTAGCGTTTTATGATTGATGAATGAATTTTAATGATGCTTTTTTTATTATGAATGATTATTAATTACAATGACTAAAATATTGTAACTGATAAAGATGAATATTTTAAAAATAAACAAAGTATTTTATATTAATATTGTCAATTAAATGTCATTATTTTAATATGGCTGGTCTGACCCCGATTTGACCCATAAACCCTTGACCCACTGCCTCGACTGATTCAATGCCCGGTCCAATTTTTTGAACCTTGATTATGCCCGATAATACGGAGAGTTGTACGCATGTGAAACGTGCATGAGCTTATGAAAGCTACGTGTATTACATGCAATAGATATAGAAGGGAAAGCAAAGGGCAAGCCGAATGTGTTCGAACCCTCCTTAGATTTAGTGATCATAGTATTCTAAACACAATTACTTTTAGTGAAAGGATACTTGTGTTTTTAGAAAGAAAGAAAGCGAAGTTTCATCACCAAAATAAAAAGGAAAGGGAATCCATACAAAACTAACAAATTAGTTGGGAGCTTCCAAAGGCGTATACAAACAGTCACTTAAATTGATCAAATTATCTAGGCGATAACATGACTTTCTTTCTTTTTTTTTTAAAAAAAGTTATTTTTAATAAATAATACATGAAATAGATAAACAAATAACAATATACCCACTTCTGATATTTTAACAAAATAAAGACATTTTTTTTTTCACTAACTTTACCTAAAATCAGTTTATAAGAGATTCATGGGCTTCAATTCTTTGCCAAAACATTTTTAAAGAGGGGAAGGGCCTCATTCCCCTTCCTAGCCTCCCCTTCAAAAATGGAATTTTTGTTTGGATATGAGAGTGAAAATAATTTATTACATAATTTGTTTTTAATTTTTTTAATTCAATAAAATAAGTGAATAACATTATCGAACGAAATGGGATTTTAATTTTTTTTTTCAATGGGTTTTGAATGGGACATTAAAGGAGAACATATAATCTAGTGTTTTTTTAGGTTGATAAATTGTCTTATACATATATTTGTATAATGGTAAAATAGAAAAAGGAAAAAAATTCATATTACTTTTATAAGGGTGAAACATTTAATTTTTTTTATTAACTCTCCTATCCTCTCCTCCTATACAAAACATAGGTTAAGGGAAGAGATAGGTATATTGATAAAAAGCAAAGGGTTGCGAATCCTAACACTTCATGTCCATGTCATTTGTAAAATGAAAAATGATAATTAAGGAGCCAGAAAGGAAAGGCAATAAAATAATGAATAGGGCGATAACACTATCTAACCCTTTCTTCCCTTTATATATTATTAGTATAAGCAACTAGCTGGTGCTCGCCTGTGTGATGCACGGGGAGCTTGATCTTCACATCCAAGAGCACTTCAACATTTTATTACTACTATTACATGTAAATCATTTATTTCCCTTAAAGTTGGAATGATAAATAACAATTAAATTATAATAACATATTTATTTCCATTGAAATATCTATGAGTACATCAAGGGAAGTTTTGAAATATTTCATGGTATACAACATTTGTTGTTGTATTCTTTGAAATGTCTCCATTCTCATTGACTATTACTTTCAATCCATCAACAGATTTCACTCTTGACAATGCAACATATAACTGGCCATGAGTGAAAACATGCCCTATCAAATATAGTCAGACCGTGACTTTTGTTGATGGTCATAGCAAATGATAATATAATTGGGAATTGCCTCCTTTGCATACAGAAAGGCCATTTGCTTTCAGAAGGATTCATGTCCATCCTATGTAACAAAACTCTTTCATTTGGTCTTGATCCATTCAATGTGACGGATTCAATGACCGTCTTCCCAAGCTTTGTAATTATAAGGTGAGTACCATTGCATAGACTAGTTGCTTGATCGATATTTCTCAACAATATAACTGGTGCTCTAACCTTAAGCGTCCATTTGTGTGGCAGTAGTCCGGAGCTTGATATGGTGTTTAAGAACTCCGTTGTGTACAAATTGTCAAAGCAATCTCTATCTTCACCTGATTTACAAATGTTGTCGCAACTAAGGTATTGACATGAGTCCCCTGGTAATAGAGAGCACATGTAGTTATTGATATGATTAACATTCTCTATTGTTGGTGCTAGTATTACTTTATCATTAAAGTATTCATTGCTTGATAAGTTATCCAATAAATTTGGATATGTCTCACTTACAATTGCATCCAATGGATTTGTGTAGCTGGTGATTAAAAAATCATGTGGTATCTCAATATCTGTGGTACCATCATGAGGAAGTCCTATCTTTCCATCACCCACATCTAACAACCATTTTGAGAACTTTTGTAGCAATTGGTTACCTTTATCATTGGTCGATGAAGTTAACCTCATGTTATTTGTTAATTTAAAAATAGTGCAATGACCCCATAAGTGTGAAGAACTAATGCATGCATCAACAATACTGGCCCTTGTGCCTCTTGGAATTACAGGTAGGATTTGGCGGAAATCACCACCCATCAACATGGACTTCCCACCGAATGGTGCATTGCAATGCATAATATCCTTCAATGTACGATCAATAGCTTTAAGACAATAACGTTGAACCATTGGAGCTTCATCCCAAATTATCAGCTTTGTACTTATTAGCAATTTTGCTAGTGGAGAATTTTGCACAATGCAACAAACATATGACTCATTAATTGAGTAAGAATTGCGAACCTTGAATGTGTTGTTCTGCCTGCTGGTAATAAAGTTGCTGCTATTCCACTTGATGCAACAATTAAAACAATCTCCCCTTTTGCACGCAATGTTGAGGTCAATACATTCTATAAGAATGTTTTCCATGTGCCTCCATTGCCATAAACAAAAAAGAAGCCGCCTTTATTATTGTACAATGATGACATAACCTTATTGAATATAGTCCTCTGTTCAACATTCATTGATTTCACTAAACGATCAACTTCAATTTGTAATGCATTTCTATCATAATCTAACTCCTGGAGGATGAGATGGTTACTGATGTCAATTTGGGTAGTGACTTTCAGCAATGGAAGTGAAGGGAAGTTCAAAAGGCTTTTCCCATTCTATTGAAGAAGCTTATCAATTTCTATGAGTGCTGCTTGTTCTTTGTCATACAATGATACATTATGATATACAAAGATAGTTAATTTTTGTTAAAATACCATAAATATTTGTATGCACGATAATTAAGTTAATGTTTATGTAACACTCACTTATAAAAATGGAATCCCCACTCGGTATGTACAATAAATCTTCTGATAGTAATGTTGAGGTCTCTTTCAACACATGATTTGGACGATTCAGGCAACAACATAATAACATACTAACAAACGTTTTCCTCAGTAAGTGTCCCGATGCCCAAATTGCTGCCTCTTTTATCGCGCATATACACTCCTTATCATCATCCAATAGACCTAGTGCAAAACATGCTTCTCTAAATGTTGCATGTATAATGCCATCAACCTTTTTTATTTCATCAAAAGAATGTGGTCCTCTAAGTATTCGTAGGAAGTATAATTCTCTAGATGTTGGTGCCTCATGAGTTATTCTACCAATTGGAAATCCTTTTCGCCTTAATTTCCATTGATGTTTATTTCATTGGTAAACATAATGATATGGAAATTCAACATATGTCAAACTTCTAGCATATTCGTCAACTTCATTCATCTTCATCCATGCAAGGAACTGTGATTCACATACACACTATTTTTGAAGCAAGTCAGCAACATCATTCACTTCAATGTAAGTAACTGTTTGTTGATTTGGTAGGTGGAAACTTAATCTCTCAACAGAAGGATATCTATGGTGAATTTGATATCCAAAAATCCTCCATGCTGCCTCACATGAAGAAATGTATCTGCAGTTGTAGTATTGTTTGATTTCATCAAATATTTCTCCTCCATTTTCATCAAAAATTCCAGCAACAACACTATCATTTCCTTTGCTAATGTACTTGAATAAATACTTGATAGCAGTTGATTGGTTGCACTTCTCCATATTTATATGAGCTTAAAACATATGTAACAACAAATGATTGTATGTTACGACATAACAATTGTCCAATTGAATTGACTTAACTTCGATTGTTCTCCCATCATCTCTTCGCTTGTATGTAGGATAACCATCTTCATCAATCATTGTTTTGTGATTGAACCTCTTTGGGAAATATTTGCTGCATTTCTTATCTTTCATGCATGGTGACTTAGAGTTGGTAATACCACAAGGTCCATGAATCATAAATTTTTTAACCAAATTCATACAGAATAGGATCAGAATCCTTATCCGATATTTCTACAGATATCATCTTATCCACTCCTTTGGGATCTTTTATCTTATCAATTCGATCAAGGAATAGTAGTATATGTGCATGCGACAATCCCCTCTTTTGAAACTCGATAGTATAAACCTCTACAAATGGAAACAATTATTAAATTATTGTACAGTTGAACTTGTTGTGAGACATTTTTTTAATAAAGTATGAAAAAGTAATTATAGAACAATTATGCAATGACAACATAAAATAACTACTCACCTGCACTGACTTTTCCAAATATCTTCTTTTACTTCAATATTCTCATCAGTGATTGCAATTTTAACCTAAATATCCTGCTAAGGATTTGTGGTGTGTCTGATGGATTTAAGGAGTATGTGTTGCAAACCTTGTTACTTTGCCTATGTTGGGTTGCAAGTGAATGTTATGAAAATGTCAGGGTATCCATAGAACCTACATATAGCCATCGCATCCTGGTAATTTAAAATCATGTATCTAGCTCCCCCAGTAAAAGATGATGGCAATATTATACGCCTTCCAGTTGATGAAGCATCTCGCTCTCCACTTGTTAAAGCATCTAATAAGCCTTGGTACAAATAAGACCTTAGTTCTTTCTGATGAGTCCTTACCTAAAGTAATCGTTGTGACTCAATCATTGTGTAAGCATCAACCAAAAATTGTTAAAGTAACCTTAACGCATGTATCAATGATGACACTTCACTCTCCCTTATCATTAGTCGATATGTGAAGTACTCTCTCATGCTAAGTTTTTTTCTCTTGGTAGTAGAGGTCAAAGTCTCTTGTTTATGATCAATATCATCTCTATATCCATCATCACCAAAAGGGAAAAGAATTGGATATTGTAGTGGTAGATATGCAGCATGTAATTCACTTATACGTGTAGGTGATCTTGATAACTTCTTAACTATGATATCTCTAACATTAAACGTCATATCAATATCTCCAACAATTTAATGCGGCTACTTCAGAAGCAGATGGTAAATTGTAAGTACGACTGTCATGTGCCCTACTACTAATTAACCGTAACTTGATTGCAGATCATGCATTCATGTTGATCATTGATGCAAACCTATATTCATGTACAAATGGATTAAATTCATCCAACACTTCCATTAGAGATCTAACAATATCAGGATCAATGCTTGATTGTTGATGATATTTACTGCAAAATGGAATATATTAGTACCAATATACAAATTGTTTAAGATACAATGTGCTAAATTATATTTTGTATTTACCTTATAGAGAAATACGATTGGAAAATTCATTCTCAGTATCATATATGTCGAGCTGTGAATATACAGGCCTTGAACCTTCTGGTGGTAACAAACTACCAATACTATGGTAATTTATGCCAGACATCACAAATGAGTATGTTCCTTGATCACAATTCTTTGAGTGATCAATTTTTCCTCCAAATGATGTGAAAGAAAACATGTTATTATATTGTATAATGTTCACGTAAAAGTTCTTTGACTGTTGTGAGCTCTTGTCAAAGAACAATTCAAACAAAATTGGAGGAGGTGTCTTCATTGTTGGCAATTGAACCTTCCCTTTCCCACAACATATTGAGAATGTGTTAGCTGTATTTTTTGTTAGGATCGGATTTGACCAAGAGGGGGGGTGAATTGGTCTTAATAAAATTTTCGCAATCGGTGAAATGTAAAACAGAGTAAGAAGGAAAGTGACACAGAGATTTATCCTGGTTCGGTCCACTTGACCTACGTCCAGTCCTTAGATTCCTCTGAGCTTTTCTCAATCCACTAATCTTAAAAAGATTACAGCCAATCACAAGAAGGACTCTCCCCCTTCTTAACTCAATCTAATACCCGGACACTTTTGCTCGTGTCTAAACCAACTCAAGGTTCTCCGACCTTGACCAACTCTCTCAAAAGAATAAATGAACAAGTATATTCTCCTTTATGAGAATTTAATGAAGAACACTGAAGCACTTTTAATGAGAGTATGAAAACAGAGTATGAACTTGAAGCGTAATAAATTTGAAATCTCGTATGTGCGTTCTCTATCTTCCAGTGACTTGAATGAATCTCCTTTTATAGGTGAGGAGTATTAAATGTCCGTTAGAGACATTTAAGTTTCCGTTAGACTCGCCATAGTCGTTCACCTTCTTGCATTGAATGCGTCTGCAATTCTCTGACAGTAGGTAAAATGAAGTTCTGAGTTTTTGTCCGTTGAATCTCTTTTTGTTCAGGCAATCTGAACTTCATTCCCTGTTAATAAATAAGTTAGATAAGCATTTATGATGGTTGGTGTGATTCAAATAATCGTTGCATGAAAAAGGAAAGATTTTAGAATCAGTTTAAAGTTGCTGACACGCTGCGTAACTGTCAGAAAATGGAACTCGAGTTATAGAAGAATTTTCAAAGATAAAATCTCATAACTTTGGTTGAAACTCGAGTTTGAATAAGAGTTTTGATAAAACTTGAGTTGTAAAGCTTATAACTCGGGTTTCCAGGAGTTCCAGTAAGCTAAAACGTTTCGTGCTCTTCGAGACTCGAGTTTCATCTGTCAAAACTTCAAGTTTTAAAGGTTTTCAAGTCATAACTTTCATTGTAACTCGAGTTCTCTTGAGAGTTTTGTATTACAGCGTTTTCATCCTTCGAAACTCGAGTTTTCCTTCATGAAACTTCAAGTTATAAGAGTTTTGAAATATAACTTTTATATAAAACTCGAGTTCTACTGGAAGTTTTGAGTTTAAAAGAAGTTTGCCTTTCGAAACTCGAGTTTGATTCCACGGAACTCGAGTTCTAATGAAACTCTAAGCGAAACTTCAAGTTTGGAAAGAAGTTTTGAAAAATTGACTCTGCTCGAAACTCAAGTTCTGAAAACCTGAAACTCGAGTTCTGTCGAGATTTTCACTAAAACTTGAGGTTTGGGAAGAGAGTTCCGTTTCTCTCTCTTCGAAACTCGAGTTCTGAGATGCGTAACTCGAGTTCTCGCAAAACTTCCACTGAAGACTCGAGTTTTGGAAGGAAGTTTGGTTTTCCAAAGTCATTTGAGAGCTCGAAACTCGAGTTCTGTAAAATGGAACTCGAGTTCTGCCAAAACTTCCAACATAACTTGAGTTTCCACTGCAAGTTCTGATTTTCAAAAGACTTCCAGAGAACGAAACTCGAGTTTTAAAATATAGAACTCGAGTTTTGAGACAACTTCCATTCAGACTCGAGTTCTTTTAAAAGTTTCACATTTCTAAAGCATTTTTCAACACTCGAAACTCAAGTTTTAATTTCCAGAACTCGAGTTTTGATATAACTCGAATAAAAACTTGAGTTCTCTTGAAAGTTTGAGATTCTGAACCACTTTTAAACACTGTAACTCGAGTTCTAAAACACAAAACTCGAGTTCTCTCAAACATTTCATTAAAACTCGAAGATTTTCAAAAACTTTCTGAAAACTGATAATTCAAAACACAATTTCAAAAACATATTTGTCATCATCAAAACATTATCTCAACATTTTTTGTATCCTTTTAAGCTCTTTCATTGATCCATAGCAGTACTCCACAAAATTTGCATGTATGTATTGTATCACCTTCATCCATATAATCTATGGAATAATTTTATTATGGGACTAATGAAAGCTAATATAATTAATGTAGTACTACCAAAAGTGATAGAATAATCACATAAAAAATTGAACCTGTAGTAGTTGATTGTCGTACATTGCTGTGGCCACTGGATGTATCATCATATATAATGAATTTGTTAGGATAGGATTTGACCAAGAGGGGGGTGAATTGGTCTGTTTAAAATTTTCGCAACGTTGAAAACGTAAAACAGAGTATGTAGAAAGTTGACAAAGAGATTTATCTTGGTTCGGTCCTCCTGACCTACGTCTAGTCCTCAGAACCCTCTGAGCTTTTTCAATCCACTAATCTCAAAAGATTACAATCAATCCGAAGAAGGACTCTCCCCCTTCCTAACTCAAACTATCCCACAGATACTTTTGCTCGTGTCTTAACCCACTCAAGATTCTCCAACATTGAGTAACTCTCACAGAATCAATGAGTGTGCAATAAATGAACCAGTATATTCTCCTTTTTGAGAAATTAATGATAATCACTGAAGCTCTTAAATATGAGAGTATGAAAACAAAAGAGGTAGCTAAAGCGTAATAAATTTTCTTTCTCGTATGTGCGTTCTCTATCTTCTGAAGCTTGAATGCTTCTTCTTTGATAGGTGGGAAGAATTAAATGTCCGTTAGAGATATTTAAGTTTCTGTTAGACCCAATCGTCTTCATTCACCTTCCCAAATTGAATGCATTTGAGTGCTTTTGACAGTAGGTGGATATTTCTCTGCGATTTTATCCATTGAATCTCTTTTTGTTTAGGCAATCAGAACTTCATTCCCTGTTAATAAGTAAGGCAGTTAAGCATTTATGATGGTAGGTGTGATTCAAATAAACGTTGCATGAATAAGGAAAGATTTGAGATCAGAATAAAGTTTCTGACACGCTGCATTAATGTCAGAAAAGCAAACTCCAGTTTTGCTTGCTCATAACTTGAGTTATTGAAGATTTTTAAAGTAGAAATCACACAACTTTTGTTGTAACTCGAGTTTTAATTAGAGTTTTGATAAAACTTGAGTTATAGAACTTAAAACTTGGGTTTTCACAAGTTTCAGTAAGCAAAAATATTCAGTGCTCTTCGAGACTTGAGTTCCATTAACCAAAACTTCAAGTTTTAGCTATTTTCAAATCATAACTTTTATTGCAACTTGAGTTTAATTGAAAGTTTTTAGTTATAACATGTTCACTCTTCGAGACTCGAGTTTTGTCTCATAAAACTTCAAGTTATATGTATTTCAAATCAAAACTTTTATGTGTAACTCGAGTTTCATTGGAAGTTTCAGGTTTAAAAGAAGTTTGCTTCTCGAAACTCGAGTTTTAACATATAGAATTCGAGTTATATGTAAACTCTTAATGAAACTTCAAGTTTTGGAAAGAAGTTGTGAAGTTCAGAAATTTTCTAGAGCTCGAAACTCGAGTTCTATAATCCCAAAAACTCGAGTTATATGAAAAGCTTTTGCTGAAACGTTAAGCTGTGAAAGGAGTTTGCTTTCTCTCTCTTCAAAACTCGAGTTCTGATACTCGAAACTCGAGTTCTATTAAAACTTTTATTGAAACTTCAAGTTTTGGAAGGAAGTTTCGAAGTTTAGTAATGTTCAAGAGCCCGAAACTCGAGTCCTATGAAATGAAACTCGAGTTTCACCAAAACTTTCAACATAACTTGAGTTTTCTCTAAGAGTTCTGATTTTCTAAAACACTTTCAACACTCGAAACTCGAGTTCTAAAACACAAAACTCGAGTTGTAGGAAAACGTTTTTTCAAACTTGAGTTCCACAGAGAGTTTTGCATTTCTAAAGCTTGTTCCAAAACCCGAGACTCAAGTTTTGACTCCCAGAACTTGAGTTTTGACAAAAGTTGAATCAAAACTTGAGTTCTCTTGAAAGTTTGAGATTTTGAAAGTATTTTTAAACAATGTAACTCGAGTTCTAAACCTTATAACTCGAGTTCTCTCAATGATTTCACTAAAACTCGAAGTTTTAAACTTTTCTGAAAACAAACAATTTAATCATAATTTCAAAAACATATTTGTCATCATCAAAACATTATCTCAACAGAATTCACTCTCTTCAGCTGATTCAATATGTAAGAAATATCCAAAAAGTCAAAATAATTTAATAAATTGTATCTTAGTTATAATAAAAAGAATTCAATGTAGATGTGCTGACCTGTTGATTGATGTTGGACTGATTCTTCATTTTCAGAGCAAGCACTTTCATTAGGATCAAATGAGAAATTTTTATTTGTATAATCTACTTCTTCCATGTTAGCTTCAAGGCCAAAAAAAAAATTCATGAATTAGAACAAAGAATGATGTACCTAGCAATTAACATGGAGATAATAATGTTTAACATAATATTCCACATATAATAATGATGCCAACCCATACTTGTTCCCATATTATTTGTTACATTTGAATTTAAACTTGCAGTGATTCCAAAGTGTACTCTGTTATCAAAAACCCTACTTCGACCCTCACTATTGGCTACTACGAAATCAATACTTGCCTTGCTTCCTTGACGTAAACATCTTCTTTTAGTTCCTTGCTGTCTACGAACTTTTTTATTTTGACAATGAGTAGTAGATGTTGTGTTTACACAAGCCATAATCAAAATAAAGTAATTATAACATATTTAATATAATATATTGTGTCACACTTTTAGAAATAAGGTGGCAATAGGAGGATGATACAATAACTATAGAGCAAACTTACTTGGGGACAAGGTTGGGATAGTTGATTCATTGAATTGCTCTTCTCTGGTTTGATTTAAATTTTCAAAGAATGAGTATCTTGCACTCTTTCGTTTGAACCCTTGTTGTCCTACTTTGTTTGACACTTCCAATTGTTTTAGATTTTTCAAACTTGATCCTTCATAATGAAACAACAAATATATGAAAATCACATTCCTAAATATAGCATTTGATATAACTAACGTGTTTGGATAAATGTTTAACAAAGTTACCTTCAAATCCTGCTTTCAAAAACTTGTTGCTTAGGTTTGAGGCCACATTAGTCATATCCTTCAAAGCATCTGAACACATTTGTTGTTTATGCACCAGCCTTTGACTATCTTGTGTGAATGTTGTAGCTTGCTATTTTGTTGTCACTTCACATGAACTATTCCAACCACAACAATGAGAAGATCTAGCATAATCCTTTCCTACAAATTATTATGAAATATAAAACGTGATTAAGATTTAGTTGATCCAATTAAAAAAACTTGTTTGTGTAAAGGTAACTCAATTTTATCTCAATTCGGTCCGAGTTCAATTAAATCATGACATATGTGTTTGAGGTAATAGCTGACTAGTAATCAAATCTGTGTAGGTTGAACAAAGATAATATCCATTAGTAATTGTTCTAAAAAAGTGTGTGGTTACTGGTTTGTTGTAAGGACAAAATTGGCATATTCAGTTAGGGTAGAGGAAATGTTGTATTTAATTCTTGTAACAAGAATGTTGGTGTTTATGAAGTCAGATTTTTATTATGTGCCTTTTGATCTGTCACCCACTAAACCAAAGAATAAAAAAATAGAAAAAAATAATATATGGGTGTGGGAAATTAAAATCTTAAAGAATTATATTAGTTCTGGGAATAATTAAAAAAGGATTGTATTAGTACTAGTCATGTTCCCAAAAAAACAATTCTAACCAAATAAATTACAAATATCAATCTAGAAAGTTGTAACTTGATAGTTAAATTTAAAACTAAATTGCTTTATCTAAAATTGAAACCATATTATTTGCAAATACCTGAAACTAAATTACCAATGCATTGATGTTTCAAAATGTCACTAAACATTTCATTGTTTTATTGTTGGGTAATGGTATAAATATAAGTAGATATGATTGTTACTTTAGCAATTATTAAACTAAATTAGTAATCTTGCATGTTTGCATTGATGCCTTCAAATTTTACAAATAATTTGATTGTAATTTTGTTGGGTAGCCATATAAAAAAAATAGATATCATAGTTACTGTAGCAATTATACAACTACATTAGCAATCTTGAACTCTTGCATTGATGTCTCAAAATTTCTCTATCCTGTACTCAGAAATTATTTTTTCACGTTCCTATAACTTATCAGCATTCGTTTGGGCTCAAGATTCCATTATTGGGCTTATTTACACTTATGCTTATATTCTATTTGAGCTCCGTTGAATATTAAGCCTTCAGTCCAAATTATATTCTATTTTTTTAAACCCTTTACCCTCTATTTGGGCTTTTAGGTGGAAGTCAGAGTTATTTCCAATGTTAAAAAAACCGGACTGGACCGGCCCATGGTCCGGTCCGGTCAAGCAAAAAGACGGTGACCGGTTGACCCGGATCAACCCGGCTTTGACCCGGACAAACCCGGTAAAAAACCGGGTTGACCGGGTCACCTATATATTTTTTTTTTAAAAAATTATATGTTTTATTTGCTTTTTTAAAAAAAAAAAATTTATACTTAATTTGCTTTTTTTTTTTAAAAAAAATTATGTTAAGGTCCCACGCAAAAAAATTAATATTAAAAAGGTCTCAAAAGGTTTTTATTAGCAAGTAAAAGAGCACCATTGACAAGTGAATGAGTTATCAGTACTAGCAACCTTTAAGATCTTTCTGATATTAATTTTCTTGTGTGGGACCTTAATGCAATTTCTCTCTTTTTTTTATTGTTTTTATTAATATTTAGTGACAAAGGGAATAACTAGATGATATTTCTTCCTTTCCTTTTTTTTACTACAAACATGATTTTTTTTATAATTGATTCTTAACGTTTTATGGTTGATGAATGAATTTTAATGATGTTTTTTTATTATGGATGATTACTAATTACAATGACTAAAAGATTTTAACTAATAAAGATGAATATTTTGAAATTAAACATT
>QFDD01003404.1:0-22174 GCA_006871305.1 Vachellia collinsii | reverse complement strand
AGAAAAAGAAGATCAAATGTGCATAAAACTAAATTGTAATTATTTCAAGTTAAAAGTGCTTAAGTGCAAAAAATTATGAAACTATATAATAGGTAGTGAATGAAAGGATGGAATTTTTGAAAGAATTCTACCAATTTTATCGGTTAATTTTTATTTGAAGAATTAATTATAGAATTTAGTTATATTATGGGAAGAAAATACCGAAGTTTCTACCTAATACTGAAAAATAATAAGACTCTAAATTAAGCCAATTGTGAAGGGAAAAAAAGGCGTGCTTTATGATCAGATTAGGAGGAGATTTTTCTTAAAAACAATTTACTTGGTTAAGATTAATTAAAAATTAATGGTAGGAAGAGAGAGAGAGAGCGTGTGGGGGGGGGGGAACCAAGCTAAATCTCCGACTAAACCATCTCAAATCAAATACCCTTTAGTTCTTAACAAAAGTTTTTCCTTGCATCAAGAGTTTTGAAAAGCAAATATGTGAATTTTGACTTCTCTCACTTGTATATTCTTATGTGACGTTATTTTGAAAATAAATATGAAAACTCTGACTTCTCATATCCATTTTTATTGAAAATCAACATGAGAAGGAGGTCCATTTATATGACAAACGTACATGAGAAGTGTTGTATGCAACACATAAAATTATGAAACAATTCAGTAGATCTTTCAACTCCTTTGCAAAGTTGTACTTATCCTGTGGGCAGCAACACCTGCAAAAAACGGTTAACCCGAGTCACGTTCGAAGACACTATCCTTAAAAGCTATTCCGCCACTACCGGCAAAGCAAGTTGTGGCACTCTCCACGATTAAACAGATTCTTCCTATAAGAATATAGGGATACAGAAGTAGCGGAATGTAATAGAACTCAGCAGGTAAAAGGGAGTGCAAGAAAAGGAGGAGAGGAGTATATAGCTCTTGTGCTATCTCTCATTTTGAAGCCTTTATATAGGCCATGCACTTCATGGACGTTTGGGCAATTTGGAAGTCATGTAGCCACCAATTTAATTGATTTAAAAACATTTAACATCATGGAGGTAATTAGCTTTGAATGCATATTAAGTTTGCGTAATGGACAAGCACATTAGAACATAATAAAACATGTTAAAAGCACATTAAATGTTGGTTTCAAATTGTTTTTATTTCCAAAACGTTTCATTTTTATAATGACATTTTTATCAAGTATTCTATACCTAGTCCATGTTTAACTTGCACACAAAGGGGTAGGGAAAATTGTCGGATTTGTCTCCAGTGGCCCTTTGTTATGGCTAAACATACTCCTCCTCTTAGCCCATTCACTAGTCCAAGATTACATTATTGTATATTCACTTGGATTTACATAATCCCAAATATTATGGGACTCTTCCTTTGACACACCCACAAACAATATTTACAACAATCCCCCACATGTATCAAAGGAAGTACCATTAGTTGAGTTAGTCACATGAGTATTACCATTGAATCTAATGGTTCTTAGAACTATGAATCAGACCTAGACTAATAACACGTGGTGTACAGAGATGCTAGTGAAGCCTGCTTCTATGAACTAACAAATCTTGGTGTATACCAGAGGCATTAAGAGCCAGGTTATACCCTCACATTTCCGCTGTTAACGGCGTTTTTGCGCGTGCCTGGTGCATAACGAATGCTCTAGAGATTTCGTCACAATCTTATAGGAGCGGCCCCACTCCACATTCGTAGAGGTGATTTCATGAAATGTACCTGCACTGAGCACATCATCCAGTAGGATTATGAAATCATTAAGAGCTTTCGCTCAGCCTCACCAAAATGCATTCTAGCACTTTCCCATGCCATAGGAAGGGACCATATATTTATTTTAGTGCTAGCAGAACTGACAAACGACTTGTTCTTACCCATTGAACCTCCTTCATGGGATCACCAATCACAGAGGTTAGGTTTCCATTGCCGTCAATTTCAAATTGGCTTAAGTCCCATTCCTCTTGACTAATTCAATATTTATTTCATCTCATGGGGTTATAATTACAAATCTGCTAGGTCATTTTTGACTTCACAAAATCAATTGAGATAACTTCACAATTTTTTAAGCATGCTATATCACATTGTATCTCAACGATATTCACTAATACCATTATTCTATTTACAATAACTATTGCCATTTGGCAATCACAACTTATCGACATAAAATGTTGGATTCACACTAAAATTTTGCCAGTAAGTTTTCAACAACTTAGACATCCAATTTTAGTCAATTCCAGAGTAATAAACTCTTATTCACATAATATTTCTTTCAACCACCATTAAAGTTGAATAATCATAGTGGATTTTCTCATATAAAACTGAAGTTCAGTTCACATCCGTGTATTTTAATATAACGGGAATCCATTGTTCATGATACCAACATTTATGGTATTCCTCAACTATTTTATTTCTCTCATAGGATGCATATTTATATATGCTCAATCTCTACATAGCATAAGCTATATCACATGTATTAATAACATGTATTAATATTTGTTAATGCAACAAATTCTCCAAATTTGTGCATACACAGATTGAGCTACAATAGTCACTTCAATAATATGTTAGCATCACAAGGAATATTCACACAATGATTCAAAGCCAAACTTTAGCAACATTTCTCAATATTATATATCATCCACATCCTTATTCCTTTATGATTTTAACATCCAAAATCTCACTTGATTCACCCATACTTTCAAATCCAATTTGAAGCGACAAAGCATTATAACCAAAATGCCATTCACATTAAAAATTCAATATCACGATAACCATGCATACTCATGCATATTGTTACCAAGATAGATATACATCCCCAAACCATGAAAATTGAAACATACTTATTTCTATATAAATGATGAAATTTTTCATACTCATACATTGCTTGTTTCAAGCAACATAAAAATTTGATAATTCTCAAAACTTGCTCTCAGTAACAAATAACATAGCATCTACTTAATTCACAATGCACCTTAATATTTTTAAAGGGAGGCAAGTGATCTTATATAATTTTACAACTACAACTGTGTTTTTATTATGCCAAAATTAAGGTACCCCTCATGTTGGGCTATTAGGCACCCCCACACTTTCAAATATTTCCAATTATGTTTATTGGCCTTTCAACAAGGATTCTAATTAAATTAGAATCTTACCATATAGTCTCCTTCTATTCTGATTAAATTAAAATATCTCGGGTATTGTCATTCTAATTCCACAAAGCATCACCGCATTTTAAACCTGAAGTTTGTTTCTCAAACCAAACTTTTAAAATCTCCACTTAAATATGGACAAATGGAATATAAAATATTCTATCTATTGTTCATATCTCCAACCTTCACAATTGAATCTCATTACACCACTGGTTTTCATATAAATAAAGGGTTAATTCAACACTATTGTCTTGCCCTCCAAACATGCGAATATGTGGATTTAAATTGAAAGGGTCATTGACTTCTAGATAAATTCTTAATGCCACAACATTTCTCTTGCAATAAACCATAGCATGCCACGTATTCCTGGGAGGCAAACTGATTTCAACGATAATATTAATAGATTTGCAATTGTATACAGTAGGTCACCGGTTCAATATAATTCATATACATTCAAAATGTAAATAAACACACATTAATGTCTATATAACCGAAAGACAATAATACACTTAATTACAAAAATTTAATTCCAATATGTAACAATCATGCATATGAATGAATGACTTTAAACATAATGAATGCTCATTAATGCAGATTAATATACTTATTAACCAAAATTTTATTACCAGAACCAAACTCACGTTTTGGTCCCTCACACAATTTATATTTTTTTATCTCCACGCATCCCCACAGTTGGCAACAAATGGCTTAGCCAATAAACCAAAGAATCAAAACCGAATGGCATAAAGTAAAGAGGGGACCTTGCACCATCACATTTTAATACTCTTAATAATATTGATGATAGGCACAACGGTATTCAAACCAATAAAAGGCAAATCACACTAAAACCCATAAAATTAGCTTCACACATAAATGCCATTAGAGAATTTAAACCCACTAATGGTTGAGATTAAATTCATATATCCCATGTCCACCTGCCATACAATAAGTTCCAGTTTTTTTATTTTTTAAATCAAGGCATCATGGAATAACTCCATAAATTGATAAATGTCATATAAATGGTTTTAAATTCTACCACCAATTTGTCAACAGCCCATTATGCAATATAATGAACTTTAAATTCCATCCTAACTAAACGCAAGGAACTCCCAATGGTAACATATATACTTCCATTTTCCAACCCCCACAGTTGACAGCGGCTTAGCAAATTTGAAAATAAATTTGTGAACCCAGTGAGAAAAGCTATTATCAATGCAGATTATTGAGCATCATGACAGCACAACACTACATTTTCAACCACGACTCCGCAAGCCACAATCATGGACAATGGCAATGAAATAAAACTTTCATCTATCAAAATGTTGGCACCACATTCAACTTCATATTCATTGTTCTCACCAATTTAATGTTATCAAAACTCATTGATCAAAACAATAAAACCTTCAACTGATCATAGAAAGTAAATTCACCAATTGAAGAATTATTTTCTAACATAAATAATGTAATAATAAATATATATTAAAACATTTCACAGCACCATCAAATATTTATTATTTTTTATTGCTGTCAAAATCATAGAAACCCACCATTCATTCATAGTTGAATGCGTATATGTAAACACAAGAAAATCATTCATTTTTGCAAATGCATGCTTAGACCAAAACCATCAGCATATATTACTATCTCATGGATTCCAAGACATACCTTGCCATCTCATCAAAGTCCAACTCCCATGTATTTTTGTCCATTCTATATCATTGCGTGGTGGTAAGTCTCTTTCCTCCATGCACCACTATCATGATATTTTTGCCAGGCTTTCTATATGAAATATGGAGCATATGAGGTCTTAGGTGAGTATGGACAATTTAGCAATTGGGATTCATAACAACATAGCCCTCATCAGCATATCACATGCCCATAACCTATGTCATCAATCCACTGCTTCAACACAAGCTCTCATCGGTTTTACGAATCACCACAACTAGGTGGCCATGCCCGGATACACTCTGAGTTAAAACTCAAATCTCAAATCATCTCTGACTTCTACAATCACCAGAGGTTTGTGCCAAACTGAGTTTGGCACCTACAATATTATCATTTCAATATTGCTGCAAAAATGAGGACCTTGCCATTTGAGCAATCTTATCTATTATAATATCTCAAACAAATGTCCTGCAATGAGGCACAAGTAGAAATGTGAGACCCAACTCAACATTCTTTGACAAGAGGAAAATATCAAAATAAAAATTTTAAATTAGGATAAAGTTCAGGAGTCTCCTTATTTGATAGCTCCATTGTTGAAAAGTGCCAGAACAAACAATGCTGTAATAGCTCATAAGATTGTTGTATGCAACGCATAAAATTATGAAACAATTCAGTAGATCTTCCAAATCCTCTGCAAAGTTGTACTCATCCTGTGGGCAGTAACACCTGCAAAAAACGGTTAACTCGAGTCGCGTCCCAGGACACTGTCCTTAAGAGCTATTCCGCGACTATCGGTAAAGTAAGTTGCGGCACTCTCCACAATTAAACAGATTCTTTCTATAAGAATATAGGGATACAGAACTAGCGGAAGGTAATAGAACTCAGTAGGTAAAAGGGAGTGCAAGAAAAGGAGGAGAGGAGTATATATCTCTTGTGCTATCTCTCATTTTGAAGCCTTTATATAGGCCATGCACTTCATGGACGTTTGGGCAATTTGGAAGTCATGTAGCCACCAATTTAATTGATTTAAAAACATTTAACATCATGGAGGTAATTAGCTTTGAATGCATATTAAGTTTGCGTAATGGACAAGCACATTAGAACATAATAAAACATGTTTAAAGCACACTAAATGTTGGTTTCAAATTGTTTTTATTTCCAAAACGTTTCATTTTTATAATGACATTTCTAGCAAGTATTCTATGCTCAGTCCATGTTTAACTTGCGCACAAAGGGGTAGGGAAAATTGCCCGATTTGTCTCCGGTGACCCTTTGTTATGGCTAAACATACTCTTCCTCTTAACCCATTTACTAATCCAAGATTACATTATTGTATATTCACTTGGATTTACATAATCTCAAACATTATGAGACTCCTCCTTTGACACACCCACATACAATATTTACAACAAGAAGTAAGGGATTTCACACTAATGGTTAAGAGATGTTATTATTGGAGGCACAAAAATACCTTTTATCCTTTTTCAAAAAGTGTTGCTAGTACTGTCATCAAATCTCCAATGTGAAAATGCACTTGAACTTTTTGGAATGGAGTAAAAATTGTTATTCACGTCAAATTTTAACCACTCACTGCATTATTATTTTTTATTATTTATTTATTCCCAATATTTTATTCAATTTTCACAAAGTTAGTAGCACAAGATATTAATTAAACACATTGGGGAGTACTTGGTTCTATTCATGTATATAGATAGATACGCCTTCTTTCTCCACCAAGCCAAACACATTATCACCGTCGTCGTCGTCATCATCATCATCATCTTCTTCTTCTTAAATTAAGCTTTTTGTTCAGTTTTTGTTTTGGTGGGAGGAGAACAAGAAAGAAACAAGGATTGAGTAGATGGCTAGGACTTCATTAATGGCTGCTTCTTCTTTGATGGTTGTTCTGCTTCTTCTGTGCTTGGAACTGACCATACTGTTGGTGACTATGTTGACTACACCGGGTGGAGCTTTGGTGGGAATTATGACTCTTGGGCTTCTGGACAAACATTCACAGTTGGTGACAATCGTGGTGAGTTTCTTGTCCAAATCCTCCCACTATCTGATTGAGTTGGACACGAGTATTGTTTAATTCAATTGAAGGTAACTCTCGAAGGATGTTCTAGCTGCGTTCACATGGATTCGAATTTGAGACTTTGTGTTTAGGTCGCCAAAGTCCATTCTACTAAAATCATTATTTGTTGGTTACTTTTTTGTTATAAGTAGAAAAGATTTACCTCACTACTACAACCGTCACTCTTCATGTTTGTTTTTTTTAGTATTTTCACATTCATTTTGTGGTAGGGGGGCGTTTATGTTGAGAACGTTACAAGCATTCATATTTGTCTCCCTTAGAAAACGGACATGACATCCAAGAACTCTCACCTCTATTTATTGAAATGAATGTTAGAAATGGATGTTAAAGTAGTTTGCCAATTAAGTAGTGACATATTATTATACATATTTTGAAAAAAAAGGTAGCATTATTTACTGATAATAAAATTTGAATTAACAGGAACTCAATTTCTTACTAACTCAAAATCACATCAAGGAACTTTCTTGTTTTTGGATATTTGGATTTGAGTCAAGAGATCTGAATTAGTATTAGTAACACTACATAATAAATTATATTTGGAAAAAATATATTTCGTTAAAGAGTTTATTTTCATGTCCTGTTTGACTGTATTGAATGATATTATAAGAATAATTAAATCATACGTCCACAGCAATGTTTGAATTATTATTTTTTATTTGTTGTTTATTTTTTTTGAAAGGGAGTCCATTTCTTGCGAAACAGGCTACCTACTCTGTTTTTATTGTTCTTGGACACTCTGTTTTGATTTGTTTTCCATTGATTTGACTTATTAGCTTCTTATTATACTTAAACTGTGAACTTGCAAACCGATAAAAATTTCAAAATAGATTACACTTTGAACTTTTCATTTTCTTTTTTCCTTTGTGTGCATTTTTTCTGCTTTTAAGCAATTTTTTGTTAGTAAGAATATTTGATTTTTCCTCTCCAAGAACACCAAGCTAACCAAATCATATTGATTTTATTTTGGGAAATAGTGTTCACATATGATAGTACCCATGGAGTGGACACTGAGAATGACTACAACAGTTGTAGCACTGGACATGCCCTCAAAACCTACACTGGTGGGAATACAAAAATTCCTTTGACCACCACTGGCAAAATGTACTTCATTTGCCCCTACTCAGCGACACTAGTTCTGGCATGAAGCTTGCCATCGATGTTCTCACCACCTCCGGCTCCACCACCACTGCTCGGCCGACCTCGAACTTTCCATCAACACCATCTACTCCAGCCACCACTTCCCCAACAATCGCCTCGCCTCCCCCGCCGTCCAGCAAGAGTGAAGTTGGTGGTGGGTTTGTGTGTGTGTTCAGCAGTTGATGGGATCATTGGTTGTGTCATTATTGATCTTGGCTTTGGTGTGCTAGGAAAGAGGCAATGCTATTTTTTTTTTCATCATCATCATGGCCTTGGTTTCTATGAATTTGAGTGATTTGTATTCAATGAGGACGTTAGATTTGATGTTAACATATGATATATATATAATATATATATATATCTCTCTCTCTCTTTTAAATGAGATAATTTTTTTTCCAGATTTAATTGTGAATTTGGTAATTAGCTTTATTTTTCTGTATGCTTATACTTCATGGTAGTTTTTAGTTAATTTTAAGGTTAAAATAATACTCACTAGAGTAGCCTTAAAATAATGCGTTCTTTCATCTTCTTCCTTTGAACTCATTTTTATAAGATATGAAATTAGTTTTTTTTTGGACTAAATCAATTTTATTGATGCCCAATTTTATTATTTTACGCTTACTTCACTCTATATTTCTCAATTTTCTCTTCAATATAGTGAATGAAAAAAAATTGTGCGTTGAGAAACTTTATGGAAAAAAGTGTTAAGTTAAAGGGCAAATTGTAGAAAAATATTCTATTTATCGTTTAAAGGTAGTTGAAATTAATTTAAAGGTTTAAGTGCAATTTATCTTCACTAAATACAATTCTTCATCAGTTGTATACATCTTATTTTTAACTATGTATAAAAGTAAAGATATTTTCATACGTTCTTTTTTGGAAAAATCTCAGAAAAAACTCATTGAAATTGTTAAAGAACAAATCAAGATTTCAAATTTTCATATTTTCAAATCAAGATCTTGGACTAAACAGGGATTTTGAAATCTTTGCAAAAAGACCAGATTATCCCTATTTTTTTAAAAATGAGGAAGAATACGTAGGTTGTGAACTAAAACTGGAAGTTGAAGAGGAAGAATTGTCATTTGTTCGACCACGCTCCTACTTGCTCCCCCATTTCTCCAACCAGTCCCCTTCCACTCTCTCCCCCAATTATGTAGATGTGCTTCTAAATCTCTCTCTCAATCTTACCGGCCTGCCACTCATTGTGGTCACAATTTCTCCCGTCCGTCTTCGGTTCGATTTCGTCAGAGTAGTCATCTCTCTAGGTGTCAAGTGTACTGGATGAGGCAACGTTGCAACTTTGGGAGTGATGCAAATCAATGTTGACAACCATGCAGTAGGTATTAACAAATTTAGAAAGAAGTCTGAACCATAAATTTTTGCTTTCCTAACCCTTTTACTTTTTCTAAGTTCTATTTCTTCTACGGTGTTTTCACTAGAAACTTTTTCCTTTGGATTTTCCTTCCCAATTGAATGAGAAATATCATTGGGTTTCGAAGTGGAACTAAACCTTTCTTTTTGAAAAATTACATCCCTTGACTCAATTACTTTATTGATAGGATATGAATCATTTGGTTCAATTACCAAAAACCAATATGCCTTACTATTTTCAGCATATCCTAGAAGATACATTCAATTCACCTTTTACCCAATTTCTTCATTTTGTGTTCTGGAACTCTAACTATTGCTCTGCATCCCCAAACTTTTAAATAACTGAGATTGGGTTTTTTTTTCTTCCATAATTCATATGGCGTTATCTTATTTCTTTTATTAGGAACTCTATTTGATATATGACATGCTGTTAGTAATGCTTCACCCCAATATCCACTAGACAAACCAGAGTAAGATAACATGGCATTTACAATTTATACAAAAACCCTATTTTTCCTTTTGGCTATTCCATTTTGTTGTGGGGAATAAGGGGTAGTTACTTGATGTATTATACCTACATATTCAAAATATTTTGGATCATAATATTCTCCCCCTCTATCTGTCCTAATACATTTAATAAAAGTTTCACATTGAATTTCCACTTCAGATTTAAAGATTTTAAATTTATCTAGAATTTCATCCTTTAAATTCATTAAATAGACATAAAAATATTTAGTGTAATCATTAATAAAAGTCACAAAATACTTTTTACCGCCTAATATAGGCCAACCATGCAAATCACAAACATACGAATGAATTAGTTCTAATATTCTTGAACTTCTTTCAACGTTAGGGAAATATTGTCTTGTTATTTTAGTTATCATACATGTAATGCAAAACTTATTATTACTAACAGATTTTGGAATCAATTCAAGATTCATCATATCATTTAATTTTCCAAAATTAACATGACCTAAACGATAATGTCACATATTACAAGAGTCAACAATACAAGCAGAAGTATAAATATTATTATTAATTTTAGCAACATTACACTTGAACATGTTCTCACCGAAATACCCTTTGCCTATAAACATTCTACCCTTAGTGAGAACAAACTTGTCTCTCTCAAATATAGACTTAAACCCAAACTTATTAGATATTGGTACAAAAATTAAATTCTTCCTAACTTCTGGCAAATAATATACATCTCTTAAAGTGAGTGTTTTTCCAGAAGTAAATTCAATTTCCACAGTCCTCTTGCCCTTGACTTGAACACTTGAAGCATTTCCCATGTAAAGCACATCTCCTTCTTCTTCTTGCAATGTCTTGAGGAAGGCCTTGTTCTTGCACACATGGCGAGTTGCACTGGAGTCCACCCACCATGACTCATCGTTATCAACTAAGTGAATCTCAGGAATCATAGCCACAAGATTGTCAACTTTGTGGATGTATTGTTTTCTTTCTCTTTTTTCTTTTTGAAGAAACGACATTCTTTCTTGTAATGTCCTGTTTTTCCACAAAAGAAACAAGTACCTTTGTTTTTCTTACTTTTGTGACCATACTGCGCCTGAAATTTGTCATTATCCTTCCCTCTTTTCTTTGAGGTCTTGTGGGACTGTCCTTCCTCCACTATGTGGACTTTCTCACGAGCAGTTGCATCTTTTGCCTCATCTTGCTTTCGATATTCTTCTAAGCGAAGATGGTTTCCCAACTGTTCAGGAGTGATATCTTCTTTCTTGTGTTTAAGAGTCTTTTTGAAATCTTTTCAAGAAGGAGGAAGTTTGTATATGATTGAGGAGATGGCAATAGACTCATCCATATTCATTTTGTGTTGTTTAAAATTATTCAAAATATGTTTTACCTCATGCAATTGTTCCATGATAGATTTTTCATCAATCATTTTATAGTTATTGAAACGAGAAACAAGAAACTTCTTATTTGTTGCTTCTTCCTGCATGTACCTTGTCTCAAGTTTGTCCCAAAGATCCTTTGCAGACACTGAATCCTGATAGACATCAAATAGAGCATCACAGAGCCCATTTAGGATATGCCTGGTGCAGATAAAATCATCATTCTCTCATTTCTGTCTCTCTATGATATCAGCAATATTTTCATTTTCTTGTTCTTGCAGCTTGGAAGTGGTGAGAACACAAGCCACGTTTAGAGTTGTGAGAAGAAACTTCATCTTACTCTACCATCTTAAGAAGTTGTCTCCTTCAAACTTTTCTAACTTCACAAAATTTGTAGTCAACTTCTTCAAAAAAGCCATTTGTATTTAGAATTAAGCCTAAAGATTGTTCGTGGGAATGTTTCTATGAAAAGTACAATAAGAAGAGATGAAGAAGAAAGTTGTGCACGATGTCTCAAAGGTATGTGCAACACTTTCCTTTAGGCTTAATTCGCCTCCACCTATTCCTATATTACAGGGTGCAAGTTGGGTTAATCGGCAAATTTTCTGCAGGATACAATAGAAACCCTTAAGTATGGATTGTACTCCTTACACTCAAGCCAAGACAACAAAGGCTTTTACAAAGTGATAGTTTGGCTTTTCTATGTGTGCACTCAAAGAGAAAGACAATGAGTTTGATCTTGTTGTGTGAAAATTGTGTGTAAAAATTGTATGTCTCAAATGGAGTGATGGAGAGGGTATTTATAGAGTGTGGAGAGATGTCTTGAAGTGGTAGCTTTTGAAGTAATGTCTCTTCAGTAAAAGGTCACAACCATACCACTTTAATAAAAAGTCACAACCAATGACTTTTTAAAGAAGAGTTACATCTTTATATATGTAGGGATACATGACTTTAGAATTATAATCCCCACACAATCCTTCAAACAAACAGTTATTTTCTAAGGGCATTACATCTCTTCATTTAAAAATTTACATCTCTTCATTTTTTTAAAAATTTTCTAACAATGTTTTCACGGCTTTTCGAAATGGTAGGATTCTGACAACGGCAAAAACACATATCACATCCTAGATTTTGAGACTATAAACGCAAGAAGGGCAAGTATGAGTTTAATAGGTTACGAGGTGGGGTGAGTCGAATTTTCCAGCAATGTTACGAGGAGTGGGCTTAAAATAATAATAGAAGGTTTTAAGGACTATAATAAAAGCGAATGGGGATTTAAAAGGTACAACAATGAAGGAAGGGAAGTACGTGGACTAAGTTTTAAATAAGAGATTTTGACGTCCTTTTGTGAAAGCTCATATTTTAAAGTCAAAGATGGACCTAGCTAGGTGGGATGACAATCCTTGTGGTTTTCAAAATTTTGAACACAAAGATAGGGTTAAGTGAGTAGTCAAATAATTAAAATACCTTTAAGTGAATAATTGAGTTATTCTCCATGTAGTGAAAGGCCGACAACCAAATTAAAATCAAGATACTATATAAATAAGGGAGAATTGGAGATAAATCCTTTCATTAACATATTAATTATAGAATGAGACTTGCATATGTAGGTGAATAAATACAAGTGATGACCTTCTACAATATTCAATTGATATTTTAAAATATGCAACTAAATTTTCACGAATATGCAAAATGACATAAAATTTCTCAAAAAATGTAATTGACTTTTTACATTATGCAATTGACCTTCTACGATATATAATTGAGCTTCTACAATATACAAGTGACTTTAACAAAAGTGTAATGGGTAGGTTGCATTCTCTAATTAATATAAGGGATTTATCTCCAATTCTCCTTATAAATAAAGAGTAAGCACTAGATTCCTCATAAAGTTTGGATGGTAATGCATAGTTCGAAGTATGTGCAAAATGCCGATAAAGTTTGGAGACGAGCATATAGGAAGAGCCCTTGAAAAGGGCAAAATAGGGAAGATGGGTTAAAGGAAGAAAAATCCAATTTAGAAAAAGAAGATAAACCAAGAAAGAAAAAGAAGATCAAATGTGCATAAAACTAAATTGTAATTATTTCAAGTTAAAAGTGCTTAAGTGCAAAAAATTATGAAACTATATAATAGGTAGTGAATGAAAGGAAGGAATTTTTGAAAGAATTCTACCAATTTTATCGGTTAATTTTTTTTTTGAAGAATTAATTATAGAATTTAGTTATATTATGGGAAGAAAATACCGAAGTTTCTACCTAATACTGAAAAATAATAAGACTCTAAATTAAGCCAATTGTGAAGGGAAAAAGGCGTGCTTTATGATCAGATTAGGAGGAGATTTTTCTTAAAAACAATTTACTTGGTTAAGATTAATTAAAAATTAATGGTAGGAAACTAAACAAATAAATAATAGGGCAAAGTGAGGATTTTCCTTGGTGAGCAGTAGAAATTACTGGTATAAAATATTCTTGAATCCTACAGTTTAACACCATCTTATTTCCTCCATCTCCTCCACCATTTTCGTTTGGACCAAGGAGTGGGGCGAGAGAGAGAGAGAGAGAGAGAGAGAGAGAGAGAGAGAGAGAGAGAGAAAACCAAGCTAAATCTCCTACTAAACCATCTCAAATCAAAATACTCTTAAGTTCTTAACAAAAGTTTTTCCTTGCATCAAGAGTTTTGAAAAGCAAATGTGAGAATTTTGACTTCTCTCACCTGTATAAGAAACGTTATTTTGAAAATAGACACGAAAACTCTGACTTCTAATATCCATTTTTATAGAAAATCAACATGAGAAGGAGGTCCATTTATATGACAAAGCGTACGTGAGAAGTAAGAGTAATGGTGAAGAGATGTTATTATTGGAGGGGTAAAAATACCTTTTATCCTTTTTTCAAAAAAATGCAGCTAGTATTATAATCAAATCTCCAATGTGAAAATGCACTTGAACTTTTGAAATGGAGTAAAAATTGTTATTCACGTCAGATTATAACCACTCACTACATTATTATTTCTTATTATTTATTTATTCCCAATATTTTATTCAATTTTCACAAAGTTAGTGGCACAAGATATTAATGAAACACTTTGGGTAGTACTTGGTTCTATTCATGTATATTGATAGATACCCCTTCTTTCTCCACCAAGCCAAACACATGATCACCAACATCATCATCATCTTCTTCTTCTTAAATTAAGCTTTTTGTTCAGTTTTTGTTTTGGTGGGGGAAGAACAAGAAAGAAACAAGGATTGAGGAGATAGCTAGGACTTCATTAATGGCTGCTTCTTCTTTGATGGTTGTTCTGCTTGTGGTTGTTCCTTCTGTGTTTGGAACTGACCATACTGTTGGTGGCTACGCCGGGTGGAGCCTTGGTGGGAATTATGACTCTTGGGCTTCTCGACAAACCTTCACTGTTGGTGACAACCTTGGTGAGTTTCTTGTCCAAATCCTCCTATTATTGAATTGAGTTAGACTCGAGTATTGTTTGATCCAATTGAGGATAACTCTTAAAGGATGTTTTTGCTGTGTTTGCATGGATTCGAAATTGAGACTTTATGTTTAGGTCGCCAAAAGTCCATTATACTAAAATCATTGTTTGTTGGTTACTTTTTTGTTATAAGTAAAAAAAAATTTACCTCTCACTATTACAGCTGACACTTTTTATGTTTGTTTTTTTTTTTTAGTATTTTCACATCCATTTTGTGGGAGGGGGCGTTTATATTGAGAATGTTACAAGCATTCATATTTGATCTCCCTTAGAAAAAGGACATGACGTCCAATAAATCTCCCACCTCTATTTATCAAAACGAATGTTAGAAATGGATGTTAAAGTAGTCTTTCTTTTTAGTAATGACATATTATTATACAGATTTTGGAAAAAAAAATGGTGGCATTATTTACTGATAATAAAATTTGAGTTAACATAAACTCAATTTCTTACTTACTCAAAATCACATCAAGGAACTTTTTTGTTTTTGGATATTTGGATTTGAGTCAAGAGAACTGAATTATTATCAGTGACACTATATAATAAATTATATTTGGAAAAAAAATATATTTCGTTAAAGAGTTTATTTTCATGTCCTGTTTGACTGTATTGAATGATATTATAAGAATAATTAAATCATGTCCACAGTAATGTTTGAATTGGTTTTTTTATTTGGTGTTTATTTTTATGAAAGGGAGTCCATTTCTTGCTAAACAGGCTACCTAGTCTGTTTTTATTGTTCTTGGACACTCTGTTTTGATGTGTTTTCCATTGATTTGACTTATTAGCTTCTTGTTATTCTTAAACTGTGAACTTCCAAACACCCATAAAAATTTCAAAATAAATTACACTTTGAACTTTTCATTTTCTTTTTTCCCTTGTGTGCATTTTTTCTGCTTTTAAGCAATTTTTTGTTAGTGAGGATTTGATTTTTCCTCTCCAAGAACACCAAGCTAACCAAATCATATTGATTTTATTTTGGGAAATAGTGTTCACATATGATAGTGCCCATGGAGTGGACACAGTTAATGAGAATGACTACAACAGTTGTAGCACTGGAAATGCCCTCAAGACCTACACTGGTGGGAATACAAAAATTCCTTTGACTACCGCTGGCAAAATGTACTTCATTTGCCCTACTCAGGGACATTGTAGTTCCGGCATGAAACTTGCCATCGATGTTGTCACCGCCTCCGGCTCCACCGTTACCACACCGTCGACCCCGAACTCTCCATCAACACCATCTACTGTAGTCATCACTTCCCCAATAACCGCCCCCAACTCCTCCTACACACCGTACCTGACCTCTCCATCAACACCATCTACTCCAGCCATCACTGCCCCAATAATCATCTTGCCTTCCCCTCCGGCCGACAACAGTGCAGTTGGTGGGTTTGTGTGTGTGTTCAATAGTTGATGGGATCATTGGTTGCGTCATTATTGATGTTGGCTTTGGTGTGCTAGGAAAGAGGCAGTGCTATTTTTTTTTCATGTGCTTTATATGAAAGCTTAAAATAATACTCACTAGAGTTGCCTCAAAATAAAATAATGCGTTCTTTTAATCTTCTTCGTTTGAACTCATTTTTATAAGATATGAAATTAGCTTTTTTTTTTGGACTAAATCAATTTTATTGATGTCCAATGTTATTATTTTATGCTTACTACACTCTATATTTCTCAATTTTCTCTTCAATATAATGAATGAAAAAAATTGTGCATTAAAAAACTTTATGGGGAAAAGTGTCAAGTTAAAGGGTAAAAAAATATTTTATTTATCATTTAAAGGTGGTTGAAATTAATTTAAAGGCTTAAGTGCAATTTATCTTCATTGAATACAATTCTTCATTAGTTGTATGCAACTTATTTTTAACTATGTATAAAATTAAAGATATTTTCATACATTTTTTTTCGGGAAAATCTCAAAAAAAGCACATTGAAATTGTAAAAGGATAAATTAGGATTTTGAATTTTTATATTCCCAAATTAAGATCTTGAACTAAACAGGGATATTGAAATCTTTACAAAAAGATCATATTGCCCCTATTTTTTAAAAATGTGAGGAAGAATACGTAGGGTGTAAACTAAAACTAAAAGTTGAAGAGAGAGAGTTGTCATTTGTCTAATCACGCTCCCACTTGATCCCCCATTTCTCCGACCAGTTCCCTCCCACTCTCTCCCCCAATCGTGCAGACGTGCTTCTAAATCTCTGTCTCAATCATACTGCCTACCACTTATTATAGTCAAAATTTCTCCCATTTGTCTTCGGTCTGATTTTGTCAGAGTAGTTATCTCTCTGGGTGTCAAGTGCATTGGATAAGGCAACATTGCAACTTTGGAGTGATGCAAATTAATGTTGACAACCATGCATTAGGTATTAGCAAATTCAGTATAAGGAATGATCAAAAACCAGAATAGACATGATAGATTAACCAAACTTGTCATTCGTTGAAATAGAGCCAAAACTAATGAATTTCATGACACTCAAACATGACCTCAAGAGAATACCAAAATATTACATCCCTAAGTTCATGCTTAAGTAAGGAATCACAAAGGACACATGAAAACGGAATATATTAAAGACACTGATTTCAATACTAAGATGATGACAAGAAAAGATGCACAAGTTCATTCAACATTGAACATCATAAACACGCAAGCATGCACGAAATTAATTGTTGCAATTCAATTAATTTGTCTACCTATATGATGCAAGAAATTTCCTTTGTTCAAAATATAGAAAATGCACACACATTTCCTGCAGGATTGATATGAGTATACAATGGATATGAAGATACCAGAAAGGAGAAAAATATAAAAATTTGAAGGGAGGAAAAAATGACAATGTATATCTTACCTAGCAAGTGTTGGAAATTTAGCACATTCCCACAATATCAGTCCACAGGTCAATGCAATTTCCTTGTTGTCATAGCTGCTTGGATGAAGAAACATACAGAATGCATGAGCAGCTATTTGGACTTCCAGTAATAACATTTAGTAAGGATAAAGTTTCCTTAAGTGGCAATGAATCTTAAAGTGTTCAGGAGAACTCTTAGAAAGACTAAATATATTTACTTCTTAGCTACTTGGCAACAAGTTGGCATCAATACATACTACACGATAATATTCCTGAGCTGCAAGGAGACTATTTCCTAGTCCATCAATGATGGACATGGACATACAAAATTGAAAAACACTGGCACACACGGAGCTGTGCAAAAGATTTGTTCAAGCTGACAGCAAAAATTAGACACGTTTCAGGATAAGGATTTCAGTCCGAAGAACATAGGACAGAGAATGTTTGGCACAACCCATTTTTTACCATCATAAACACAACAGTTGAATGAAGTTGAAATACATTGAATCCAAGGTAAAAATATCAAAAGGACAAATGAAAACTGAGTAACAAACTATAGGGAACCTCAGGCCATTGATAGTAATTCACATAAATGCAGACAATAGAGTAAGTTGGACATGAATATACTTACAAAAATAGCAGGACCAAAGACACTGTACCCCCTGAGGCATGAACTCCCTTCAAGAACACAGCCAAACACCTTCAGTAGAAAATGCCTTCTCCTGAGTGCCTTTAAAGCATCTAAGAACTGGAGGGTTGCCTCACATAGTCATGAGAACTCTATAACTAGGAAAGGTACACCTTTGGGAGAAGAGGAAAGCGAAAGGTGAAAAAGAGGCCAACTTTTAGGGGAAAAAGATGTGATGAACCAAATAACATACCATACCAGAAGAAAGTTTAGTAACTCAGTGTGTTGCTCAAGGTATCCTACGCAACAGAATTTGGAATCAACCTTTTGTTTCAACAATATGAACCAGCAATGAATTAATCTTTTCTTGCCTGTATCAGAGTTCACATTACAATAATGAGAAGCCATATTAGCCAACTGCACAATTTAACGCTTGGTCTCAATCTAAATCTTACTTCCCATCCAAGAGTTGGCAACTTGTGAATTAGAAGATCAATAAGATCCTCTTTGCATCTGCTGTTCAGAAAAATGCACATGGAAAAGCTGATCGCTTCACCCCCTTTCTGTAAAGTATTACACCGCTAATAATGCCAATCAAATAAAACAATTCATGTGATCATAAAAATTAAAAATAAACAATTAAGATATCGCAGAAAGTGACATTAATATTCCATTATAAAAAAATGGAAAAGAAATAATCATGTCCACATGTAAAACAGAATATTCATCATAGTACAAAAAACCGGACCGGACCGGAAACCGGTGAACCGGCTTGTGGTCCGGTCCGGTTGGGGGGGGGTTAGATCGGCAACCGGGTTGACCGGGTCAACTATTTTTTTCAAAAAACTTTATATGTTTTTTTTTCAAAAAAAAATTTATATGCTTCCTTTACCTTTTTTTTAAAAAAAATTACGTTAAGGTCCCATGCAAAAAAATTAATATTATAAAGGTCTCAAAAGGTTTTTAATAACAAGTAAAAGAGTACCATTGACAAGTGAATGAGTTATCAGTAGCAACCTTTGAAACCTTTCTGATATTAATTTTCTTGTATGGGACCTTAATGCAATTTTTCTTTTTTTTTTTGTTTATTGGTTTTATGAATAATTAGTGACAAATGGAAGAACTATATGATATTTCTTCCTTTCCTTTTTTTTACCACAAACATGGTTTTTTTATGATTGATTCTTAACGTTTTATGATTGATGAATGAATTTTAATAATGTTTTTTATTATGAATGATTATTAATTACAGTGACTAAAAGATTTTAACTGATAAAGATGAATATTTTGAAATTAAATATTATTAAAAGTGATATATTTTAATATTTTCAATTAAATGTTATTATTTTAATATGGTCGGTCTGACCCCGATCTGACCCATTAACCCTTGACCTATTGCCTTGACCGGTTCAATGCCCAGCCTGGTTTTTTGAGCCTTGATATTCATAGCACAACATGGCGGTCAAAAAACTGTCCGCAATGAACTCTCTCTCTTATTGGGAGTGCTGTTGGTATTTCATGTTGAAATCTAAATTTCAAATTAGGGATTTTTATACGATAATATGTATTTGATGTTAAATTTTGATTCAAATGAATTATTTGAGTTGTAAAAAGTATAAAATTGAAGTGAGAACAATTGATTGAGATTAAGGGATTTGCCTTTTCTTTTGATTCCCCCGAATTGGATCAAAAACAATTATTGAATGAGGTATTCAACTCCAGGGATGAATCGAAAAAAAAATCTTTATTGATTCTACCTCCTATTTTTTTATGAAGAGAATGAATCTTTTTATTGAAGGATAAAAAAAATGGGTCCGGACCTCTTGCGAGAATGATTTGGAAGATCCAAAACCAAAAATAGTGGTATTTTCTAACAACATAATGGAGGCAGTCAATCAATATAGATTGATCTGAAATCTGATTCAAGTCCAATATATTCATAACTCTCTCTTTCCCATTTTGCCCTCTTCTTCCTTAACTGATGATCTTCAGGTGAAATATGCAGTTGATGTTGATGGAGTTGCCTCTTCTTTCGAATTTTTCTGATTGTAATTATCAATTACTCATCATCATTGTGGATTATTGCAAGCTTTGATTCAAAGAGGGAGATGAATATTTGAATGCTTCTCATTTTGATTTTTCAACTCGTAAACATACTCAGAAGATTTCAATTTTATTTTTAACAATTTATTCGAATGAGTAGTGTTATTCATTTGAATGAATTTGTCATCTTCAACTTATCTAAATATGGCTTCGAGATAACAGATGGAATTTTTTATAATTCATTCAAATGAGCACTTTTCTTATTCAAATGAATGACTTATTTTTCAAATATTATTAGTAATTATAACACTTCATTCAAATGAGTCACATTATTCATTGTTATTCATTTGAATGAATTTTTCATCTTCAGCATCATCATAATAGCATTCCCTTGGGATATGTACAATCTAATCTTACATTCTACGGGCTTCCCCATAATTTTTTTTAAGTTAAATTATTTTAAAATGAATTATGAACCTAACTCAAAATACAGAGAGAATGTGCATGGTTGCATAAAAAATATCACAGTCCTCCCACATAGTTAATGAAAGGGATCAGATTAACGTACTTGAATGACAACAGCATGGTGTCTGAGAACAGTTGCCATTCGCCTAGCAATCCAGCAACAAGTACAAGACTGGATTATAATCACAGACTTTGTCCTTAACTTGCATAACAAGAGACCCTTCCACCATCGCTGCCATTTCAGAACAGAACATAAAAATAGTTCGAGTTGAAAACTAGAGTAATCAACTGATCTTAAAATGCAACCACTTGGAATCACTGTGTGTTGCCGAGATGCACCCTCTACATTAAGACAACATAACAAAGTCACATAGTAAGAAAATGTTAATTCTTAACTAAATCGTGTAAATGATGGCTAAAAGGAATAATCAGAAGGGTAAACGCAGAAACGCCAGTAGATTACCTAAGAGCCTATTTCATGATAAATGCCCCCTAATAAAAAGCTGAATCTGCAACACTGCATCTTTCTGAAAATTGGGAGCCCTCTGGTATTTCAGGCTGAGAATGACGCTTTGGATCTTCATTGCAGCGCCTCTTTGGTAAGGGAAGGTTAATAATAATATAAAAAACAGTTCTACATTAACCAATTTGTCAGTATATATTCTGCCTTGGTAAGGGAAGATTAATAAACAATCATTTTCATTTCTATGCGGGGGAAGGTCAAGCCAAGAAAGGAAAATAAATTTAACAATAGAACGATTGTCAGGTCTTACTTGAATTGAAACGATGCGACTTCTACGTGCATAAGCCAAGAAAGGAAAATAAATTTAACAATAGAACGATTGCCGTTGTTGCCGAGGAAGGAGGCGGCAAGCTCAAGGTTACCACGGTGGCCGGAGAATATCTGGGTGTACAAGGACATGACGTTGTTGATCAAGTACATGATGACGGCGGGAGCTGCCAGGGCAAATAACAGCTTTAGCTCGATCCATGTGGCGACTCGGACGGAAAAGTGTTAGGGTGGTGTCGGAGAGTATGCTCTCGAGCTCGCCGTTTGATGATTCGTGTTTGGAGCTGAGAGAGCGAGACAACGAAGGTGGGGGTGGTGGATCGCTGGGGGTCAACAATGGCAGATGAGCTCATTTTTCTGAGAAGGCATTGGGTTGAAGAAAGCTTTCCATTCTTCTAAAGTTGAAAGAAAGAGCTCAAAAAAGACGAAAGGCCCTGAGAATCGGGATGGCATCCGAAAGGGGAAGGAGAAGAGTATATATGCAATGGAAATATTTTTTATTCCAATAAAAAATCTATCTTCAACATGTTTTAATGAGATTAGAGAATATCACATTTTTTTCATTATTTATTTGAATGAATTTTTTTTTTCATTTGAATGAAAAATCCATCTTCAACATATTTGAATAAGATTATAT